>JAULLF010437183.1:0-10886 GCA_035668175.1 Sarracenia flava
CCATTGTGCTAACTTCGGTTTTGCAGCTAAAAGTCATTACAATCTGGTGTTTGAATGGTTTGAATGTTTAATTTATTATATCGTTTCATCTCATATGTTTTTCGAGATTAGCATCTTTGTACGCCTCCAGGTGAGGCATATGATTTTTTGATGTAATGATATTTCATTCAAGTTATTATTTTGGATCGTTGTTGTATATCAAATCACAAAACGAGGGTCGAAAACGGAGTCGAAAAAGCACAAGGGGCGGCGGCAACACTAGCGGTCAGATTTGGTGCGGTAGTTTCGGAACCCATTTTCGGTATTTTTGGTAACGTTTTTCGACGTGATTTTTTTCTTTTAAAATTAAGGTTATCTGATGGCCTTCGAATGGTGGTTCGGTGGTGGTTTGACGACGGCTACAAGTTGATCAAAACGGAGCTTGAAGTTCATCGCGCACAGTGGCGGGTTACTGTAGCACCACGAGTTCAGTGATTTTTCTAGGGCCTTTCGAGATCAGGTTTTGACGTGATTTTTCTCGAAGATCAAGAGCTCAATGTGTTCTACCTACTACAATTTTTTGGAGGTTCGACGGTGGCGACAAGATGGCCAAACAACAGCTCAAAGTCGGGACGTCACTGCTGGGCGCTATAGTAGCGGTGTGAACTTCGGTGATTTTTATAGGGCACTTCGGCATCGAATTTTGATGCGATTTTTTGGGGAGATCAAGACCTTGATGTGTTCTACCTATCATAATTTTTTGGAGGTTCAAGAGTGACGGAAAGGCAGCCAAACGGAAGCTCAAAGTCGGGACGTCACTGGTAGGCGCTACAGTAGTGGCGCAAACTTTGGGGATTTTTTTGGGCCACTTCTGCTTCAAATCTTGATGCAATATTTTACGAAGATCAAGTTCATGATGTTCCATAACTCCAGTAATTTTTTGGGGCTTCGATGGTGGCAGTAAGGCGGCCAAATAGAGCCTTAAAGTCGGGGGCGCGCTGGTGTGAACACAATAGTATTTTTAGCCCTTTAGGGGCTCTTTAGAGATTCTTTTTCGATTTTTTCCCGGCGTTCCAGCGGTGGTACGTGGCTGTGACAGTGGTCCAGGGATTGAGGAAGAAAGTCGAGTCTTTGACGGCTCGTTTGGGTTCCAAAACCCTAGGCGTTTAATCTTTAATTCGAGACCGTCAGATTAAAAGATTAAACGAACGTACCGGATCGTAACAATATTATTTATTTATTTTTATTGTAGATTTAATTAATTATTTATTTGTTTTATTTAATTACGTGAATGATTTTTCTTATTTTATTTATTTTTCCTCTTATGTATGATTTGACAAATCAAAAAATATTAGGAAAAATATTTTTATAAAAAAAATAATCCAAGTAATTTTTTAAAATGGAAAATAAATAGATAATTAATTTATTTAATTTTTGTGTTAGGTGGATAATTAATTAGGAAATCTATTTTAAAAAACCCGGATAATTAATTTCTTTCACAAAATTAAATAAGAAAACGTTTATGTTTATTTTAATAAAACTAAATAAGAAATATTTTAATTGATTAAAAATCAGATCTTTTAATCGAAAATTAAAATATATTTAATGATTTAAAATAAAGAAAAAGAAAACCCTCATTTTAAAACATTAAGTGAGAGAAGGATTTGGTCACAGATAAATTTTACGGTCTCCATCATACATTCGTAGGAGATATAATTATAGCTCGCGTGCCGGTTTTGATTTCGGTCTCCGCAATGGAATGACTATAGTTATGGCATATCCGGCACAAATCTCCAAAAGGAATAAATTTGAAAAATAGTACAAAGTAGGGTTCGCACACACTAGGTCCAAGGCTTTGACACATGATTTTCAAATTGAATGTGGTGGTTATATACTTAACCGGTGAATAAAAATATCCTCCCCAACAGTGGCACTGTTTTTATTTGTAGGGACCAAAGATAATTGACTATTTAATTCTTGAAATATATCAGGAAATAAAAGTCTGTTTGTTCTTTGTTCGTTAACGGTTAGACGTCCACACTAATGTGAGGGAAAATGGATTTTGTTATGATATTTTATATGAGGAAATTAATAGATTGGCATGTCTATCCGAAGGAGGATTGGTTAGTAGACGTCCACACTAACGTGGCCTGCATAATCACAATGGATTCGGGCTGTCAATAATTATTTTAAAATTAAAAGGTTGAGGGACCCTAATTTTTTCAAAGAATTAAAAGGTTTTCTCTTTTGTTTCTCAGGATTTAATAATGAGATCATTCAATCCACTAGCGGCAATACTCAAGGAACACAAATTAATTGGACCTAATTTTATTAATTGGAAAAAAGTATCTCGATATCGTCCTAATTTCTGACGACTATAGGTTCATGTTATTTGATCCCTGTCTACATGCTCCTAATAGTGGTTCTTCTGAACAAGAAGTCCATGACTATCAGGATTGGGTAAAGGCTGATAGGATGACACGTTGCTATATCTTGACTTACATGTCAGATATCTTGCAAAGCCAGTAATAGTCAATGGTAACCACAGCTGATATGATCCTTTACCTTACAAAAATATTTGGTAAGTAAGGTCGGACAGCAAGGTAGGTTGTCCTAAGACATCTTAAGAACACGAGCATGGCAAAGGATACGCCAGTAATGGACTACGTTTTGAAGATGATAGGTCTTTATTGGTCCACTAAGCACAACCCAAAGGGGGAGGGGGGGTGAATGGGTTGTGTGGCAACTTATAAAACTTTTAGTCTCTTTTTCAAAAACTCTTTTTAAAAAATTTCTAACACTTAAGCAATAAGCTAATATGCAACCGAAGTAAATCAAATTAAGGTGCTGAAATGTAAAGAAAGAAGGGAAAGAGATACTTCAACCATGACACAAGAGATTTATAGTGGTTCGACTTATCCCCAGCCTACGTCCACTCCTCAAGATTCCCCTTAAGGATTTCCACTATCCAGAATGTTTGTGGGCACCCTCCAAGCCATTACAAAGATGATTACGAGCTCACTCTTTAAAGCCGAAACAAAGATGTTCGCGGGCACAATCTTCAAAGCCTGAGCAAGATGTTTGCGGGCACACCTTAAGCCTAAACAAGCTTCAAGACACACTTGAGCTTCTTCTTTGAGATATACCCTCTCAAAGAAACAAATGGTGACTCACCCTTGTTTACAATTGATTGATGAATAACCAATAGAATTTCTCATTCTCAAAAGCTAAAAGGTTTGCAATGAATGAGCAATAATGGAGAGAAGTACAAAACTGGTATAAAAAAACAGAAAATGAAAGCTCTCAGAAAGAAGAATTTAGGTTCGGAGCAGTGAATCAGTTAATATGATGATAATTGATTTGTCTTGTAAGGGTCTGACCCTAGTTGGCACATGTGATGTTATTCGGCACATGTCGGGAAGTCTTGGACCGGGCGATCATGGACCCTTTCGGGTCTAAACTTTAATTCTGAACCACTGTTCGTTTGGGTTTTTCGTAAAATCGATTAAAAGTTCTGGAAAGAATTAAAGTTTATAGTCAATTCGGGGTCTGGTGATCGCGCCGTTTGTTTGGTAGGCTTCGGTATTTTATTTGCTAACTTTGGGATAAGTTTGAGGACGTTCGGAGTAAGAACAAGTCTCGATTCTTAAATTTCAATTGTGTTTAAAACAGTCGATACCGCTCGAACGGTTGATCTCAGTCTGGTTATATATAGGCGGCGGGTGTGAAGCTTATTGAACAAGCTTCTCATATATTTTCTCCTTTCTCTCTCTAGGCACAAAACTTAGGAGCTAGGGCCTTGATTTTTGGTGATCTGGAGGGTCGTGCTTGGATTCTGGACCCGCACGGTTGATCACAGCGTTGAGGGCTACGTATCCACGGAGCTAGATTTCGATTCTGACGGTTTTGGATAGCCTCGTTTTGGCTTTTTGGACTTTCGTCAGTCCTACGAGGTAGGTGACGACCTACTCTTGAACTTTGCCTATTTTATGTAAGGCTAGTTTCACATATTTACTGCAGTTATCTTGGTTTTAAGGTTATTTTATGCTAGTTTTGCATATTATGGTCTTTGGGACCCGGATTTTAGGAAACTGTTTAGCTTTCCTTGGTATTGAGCATGTTTAGGAGATACCAGTCTTTTCAGATTCGGGTTTGCCTATCTTTATGCTTGGGTTATGTTATTTACGAGATTTAGCACTTTTACGCTTTATCGGGCTTTGGAATAGCGGAATAGAAAACAAGTTAGTTTTCTGGCATCTATGAGTAGATTGTAATTTATCTGAGTTTTTAGATATTTGATTAGTTAGCTGTAGCTAAAATCATGTACAAACTGGGGGTTTCCAAGTTTGGGATTTTGGGGCAAAAATCGGGTTTTGGAGTGACCTTTCCAAAAATTCATTCACCTTTTCTTGAAAATGGTGAGGTGTGGACCGGGTGGTCCAAGTTTGGTACTTTTCGGGCAAGTACCGGCGACCGATAAGGAGTTAAACCACAATCTTTTAATCCTTTTTAAACTCAAAACTTGTTTTTCTTTCAAACTTAACGTATGGTTCAACTAAGGTTCGGAAGTTCAGTAGTCTCGTTTGACGAGTGGGTGACGCCCTACGTGTAGCCTCATTTGACGAGTGGGTGACGCCCTAAGTCGGGGCATTTATTCCAAGATATAAAGGATTTTCATAAAAATCATGATGATGCGATAAAATGTTTAGAACTTGTATAGTTTTAATGTATTCTATAGGTTTATCCATTTTTAGATGAACTGTATTTGCATATCGCATGTCATCCTCATACAGCATGCCTAGTTCTTACATAGTTTGTTTCCTACGAGCCAAATGGCTCACGTTGTCTCTGACAACGCAGGTGATCTCGGGAAGGAGGTTACAGACTAGACAGGGACTCGGGAGGGAGCCGAAAGGAGCTTGGTTTAGCTTATGTTTGTCTTGTACTTATCTATTTTCAGTACATGTATAAGCTTGGTTAGAACATGGGTTTTGTGTATTAAGTCGGATTGTACTCGTAATACCTTGATGTTTAAGCTTATGGTTTTGTGGCACCGGAGTCCCGGATTTGATTTATTTCTACTTTATTTAGTACATGTTATGTATGTTGTGAGGCCGATGTGCCTGGTGGGTTTATTGGGATCCATTTGGTTAGCTTTCTTTTGGTTTGAAAAGGCATGCCTGGTGGTTATAACGGTTTTCCAGAGAAAATAGTTTTTCTAGCTTTTCACAAAGGTTTTTAAGTGGAAAAGAATTTTATTCATTTTTCTCGGTCTCGAAATCATGTTTTTGATTGGTTTAAGGCATTTTCGGAGAAAAGGGGTGAAAATGGTAATTTTTTGGCAAATCTGAATTTAACACAGGAAACTCTCGTCCAGTTCACCGCTCGAGCGGTGGTGATCTCGCTCGAGCGGTCCTCATATTTTGGAAGTCCAAAAATGGTATTTTTGACAGAACTTTGGGGGTAGAACGACAAACTTTTAAGCATGGTATTTTTATTCCTTTCTTATTAAAAGGGTTTCCGTGGTTAAGATTTCGATTTGGGCATATATTAGATTAAAATTAAAACTTTTATTAAGTTTGAAATTGTTAGATTTTCAGTTTTGGTTTTATCCGAGTTGTCGGTTAGGATTTCTCGGTTATGTTGGGTTTGGGGCGTTACAACTTGGTATTAGAGCTCTTGGTTCGAGCAGCTAGGAACCATGGGAATAGGTAGACTATTCGAGAGGGTTATTGCATGTTGCATTCATGGTTTGGTTTGCTTGCTTTAGCTCGTGACTTGCTATATGTGCGCATGATATGTGTTATATGAGCATGGGGACTAGACTTGCAGATGATTCGTCTTACCCTTAGCATCCATGGTACCGTTTGGAGTTCGAGTTAGGAAATCATTTGGCCGACGTTCTTTCTAATGAGAAAACCAAATAGGTTAGTCGGATTAACTTATCATTCCAATGGTTCTATCCCGATATATGTTACATGGTTTGGTATCCTGCCATAGGATTCGTTTGACGCTCTTTCTTCCCTTAGCTTTCATATAGTTCATGTTACCCTATCGTGGAGGAGGTCGGGGCGGGGCTTACGATCGGGGTTGGGTTAGTGATGATACTAGTAGTAGCGAGGGAGGGGCTAACGTTGGGCAGGATGAGGCGTACGTTCCACAGGGACTTGTGCAGGGAGTGGATGTCCTACAGCAGATTCTAGTGACCATGTAGGCAATGGCGGGTACGGCGAGGGGAGGCAACCAGACCCCCGAGCCACATGCGGCAGTCACGATGAGAGAGTTCAGGTAAATGGATCCTCCTTCATTTTCTGGGGACCCTGACCCCATTGTGGCGACAAATTGGTTCGAGACTGTTGTGCTCATCTTTGACACGTTACGTATCGAGCCAGAGTTGCGGGTGAGCTTGGCTACCTATCAGTTGAGGAGCGAGGCATGGGAGTGGGGGAAGTGGGCTAAGACCACTGTTGACACGACATGGGCTTCATTCGAGCGGGTATTCTAGCAGAAGTACTTTCCCATATCTGCGAAAGACCGATACAGAGAGGAGTTCATGAGCATGGAGCAAGAAGGTATGACGGTCTTCCAGTACGAGTCTCAGTTTTTGACGTTATCTCGGCACACACCAGAGATGGTTCAGATAGAGATACTGAGGGCATGACGGTTCGAGGGAGGTCTACGATCGGCTATTCAGGAGAGGATGTGCGGTTTCGACATCTACACTTACACCAAGATGGTGGAGACTGTAATTCGGTTCGAGACTATTCTGGCAGAGACACGCAGGACTAGAGATGCTAGGCAGCCACAGAGGAGTGCTGGAGCGTATTTTGAGGGATTCTCTCAGAAGAGAGCGAGGCATGAGGGTTCAGGACCTGCACCATCTGGTGTCGGATCATCAGCAGCTCTTACGGGACGTTTGGGGTCACGAACGGGAGGATGTTTTCGATGTGGATAGGAGGGACACCTCAAGAGGGATTGTCCGTAGCAGAGTGCGGTGCCAGGTTAGCAGCAGAGTCAGACTCAGACTCAGGTGAGGGCCGTCCCTACATGTTACAGATGTGGTCGGACGGGGCATATCAGTCGGGAGTGCTGTCAGAGATCAGGTTCTCAGGGCACAACGCCAGGGCAGTCTAGGTTTACACCTTAGGGTGGTGGTTAGTCACAGTAGCAACCAGTGCCGGTTCAGCCAACACATTCTGCAACACCATCAAGAGGAGGTCATCAGGGGTTGCGAGGCGGCGGTAGGCAGCAGACCCAGGTACGAGCCTTTACGCTAGCTGGGCCGAGTTCATCTGGAGTAGCACCAGGAGGTACTGAGACGCCCGCCAGTACGTTTGTGATGAGAGGTACATTTCCTGTATATCATTCGTGGGCACGAGTTCTTGTTGGTACATGGGTATCATACTCGTTTATTGCTTCCTCTTTTGCTATGGCTCTGGGCTTAAAGCTGGAGTACCTGGATAGCACGTTGTGTGTAGAGACACCATTAGGCGACATAGTGACCTTGTGACGTGTCTGTAGGGAGTGCGAGTTGTGGATTGCGGACTACCTCTTGTTGTACGATCTTATCGTCTTGGACATCTATGCCTTTGACATTATTCTAGGCATGTATTGGCTCGTTGCTTATCGGGTGTATATAGACTGCGATCGGCGGAAGGTGTTCTTTAGCGCACCAGACGATTCTCATCACTGTATAGTAGGTGATCGAGATGACGGGATGGAGCCTTTATCTTGCCTGGCGCACAGAGGTAGCAATCTCAGCGTTCTATGATCTGCCTCGTTGATCAGTGATGATCATTCTGCTCCTGTGGAGTACCCACCTATCGTTGAGGAGTTCCTAGATGTTTTTCCTCATGACCTATTCGAGTTGCCACCTCGGCGGGAGGTAGAGTTCACTATTGACCTTATTCCGGGGACAACCCCTATTTCTATGCCCTCCTATCATTTTGCTCCGGCAGAGTTGGAGGAATTACGGAAATTAGTCCTGGATCTTCAGGAAAAAGGTTTCATATGCCCTAGTACATCACCGTAGGGAGTTTCGGCGCTGTTTGCCAAGAAGAAGGACGGTTCCTTGCGTATGTGAATCGATCATCGAAAACTTAACCAGGTGACGGTTAAAAACAAGTATCCGATGCGACGGATTGACGATCTTTTCGACCAGCTAAGGGCTGCTACATGTTTCTCGAAGATTGATCTTCGGTTGAGTTATCATCAACAGCGGGTTCGGGAGGAGGACATCCCGAAGACGACTTTTTGTATGCGTTACGTGCTTTATGAGTTCCTGGTTATGCCATTCGGGTTGACGAATGCTTTGGCGACATTCATGGATCTCATGAATAGGATCTTTCACCCTTATTGTTGGAGCCGGCACAACGAAAGTTTAAAAATCGGTTTTTAATGCGTGTTTTTCATGAAAATCTACAAGTATATGAGGTGGACAGTTTTTTACCGAACGAAACTTTGTTGTAAAATTTCTAGATATTCCAATCTGTCGGCGAGACGACCTCACGACCTTCTCACGTATGACCCTCGCACGTGCTCGACTCCGGTGTGTGGCCACCGATCTAAGACGAGCCTTGAAGCTTCGAACACACTTAGAACACTCTCCAAAAACCGAAGAACAGTATGAGGGAGAGGGAAGGGGGCGGCGGCTTCTCTAGGTATTAGAGATTAGGGTTAGTTTTTAATCCTTTTATTATGTATATATATTGCTCAATATATTTTAGGAATTTTAATAAATTAATTCTCCCAAAATATATATATATAATATATACACATAATAATTAATTAAAACACCCCAATTAGGGCCGGCTATATGTGAGAAGAGAGAGGAAAATTTTTAAAATTTACTAAAAACTCTCCTAAAATATATCCTAGAAATATTGCTACCTTATCTTGCTATCTAAGATATATACATAATATACATATATCTAAACAAAATAATTACGCAATAAATCCCCTAAGGGCCGGCCACCTAGGAATAAATTCCTGGGTGTGCCAAATACCAAAAATGCCCCCGAATATTTAATTTAATTCCTCGAATGTCCCGACGATAAATTCGACGATCAAATTAAATTAAATAATAATAACTGAAGCTCCATAAAATCCCGTGCATATAACAGGGTACATGAGGGATCACGAGGAAGTATAGGACTCGGGCTAATGATATGAGAAAACCGGACATCCCTAACTCAAGCCCCGAGTTAGATCCATTCCCGCACGAACTAGGACTTATTCCACTAAAGGTCCTGACTAAACTCCCGGCCCTATCTCGATTTTGTGTCTCGAGTTTCCAAATATCATTTGCACTGTAGTCTCCCCACGTTTAAGATATGGATTCTTGATAATCAAATTAGGTTACTGACAACCCGGTTCGAAAATCATCTTTCCCTCGCAACCGTACTGCTTAACTTATTGATATGCCGGATCAACCGATCCACTGTGCAGGTTTGGCATGATCAAACTTATAAGCATATACGAGGGGAAAATCCTCAACATAAATCAAACGTGGTGTCCGTCAGCTAATTATTAATCATCGGATAAGCAACGATAGTAACCAACCCACCGGTCTTATTGATCACTCTATAGGGATCTCAGCCATTGGTGACTCAAAGTATTGTGCATTACTTGAACACAATTAATCAATCACGTCGGGATTAAGAGTATATGTAATACATGGTAATATAGGATGTAGATAAATTCATACTGTCAGTATAGAAGTGATCATCCTATTGATCCCGCTCAATACACTCCAAGTGCACTAACACACCGAGCTCAAACATCAAATTCTAAGACCGGAAATTTGATCCGTTCGACCTAGCGAAGACCATCTAATATAATGATGTGCTACAATCGTACCAATGGATTGTCTGGTCCATTGCGATTGTGAGCCAACTTGTATATTTGTCAGAACCTTTGACCCGATCTTCCCCGTTTCATGCAACGAGTCAAATACTAGACAAAATATACGGACATAGCATTCACATACCATACATAATAAATACGAAACAGTAAATGCTAATCAATCTCAAATGTTATTCATTAATAAACCAGGGATCGAAGATAACAAAATACATAAAAGCATGGCTTTTAAGTATACTATCCTAACAATATCCCACTTATACTCAAAGCCATGTAGGCACACATCTAATACCTAACCCTTCTACATGGTTATCAAAGACCTTTTGAGATAACGCCTTTGTAAAAGGATCTGCCAGGTTCTCTGCAGATGCTATCTTGGAAACGATCACGTCTCCACGTTGCACTATCTCCCGGATGAGATGATATTTCCTCTCAATGTGTTTCCCCTTTTTTTGAACTCTAGATTCCTTCGAGTTTGCAACCGCACCACTGTTATCACAATAGAGTACAATAGGCGATTGCACTGAAGGTACCACATCTAAGTCCAACAAGAAGTTCCTGAGCCAAACTACCTCCTTGGCTGCATCCGACGCTGTAACATACTTGGCCTCCATGGTAGAGTCAGTAATACAAGTCTGCTTGACGCTCCACCAACTGATGGCTCCACCTCCCAAGGTGAACACATAGCCCGAGGTGGACCTCCTAGAATCTCTATCAGCCTGGAAATCTGAGTTAGTGTACCCTAAGGGTATAAGACTATTATCCTGGTACAGCAGCATATACTCCCTAGTCCTTTTCAGGTACTTGAGAATATTCTTAACCGCGGTCTAATGCTCCTCCCCTGGATTAGACTGATATCAGGTTACCATGCCAACGGCATAACAGATATCAGGTCTAGTGTAGAGCGTGGCATACATGAGACTCCCTACTACAGAAGCATAAGGGATACCTCTCATCCTCTCTATCTCCTCAGGTGTCTTAGGACACTGATCCCGAGATAAAGTAATTCCATGTCTGAAAGGAAGAAATCCTTTCTTGGAATTTTC
>JAULLF010438279.1:0-10884 GCA_035668175.1 Sarracenia flava
TTTTTCTGGATATGGCCACGGATACAAAGAAGCGTATCTCCTTTGCCAGGGTTTGTATTGAGGTTGATGCATCTAAGGAGTTGATCCAATCGGTTTCTGTCAGGAGCGAAGGAGAAATAGTTGACATCCAAATTGAATATCAAGGCTTACCTCTGAGGTGTTCTCTATGTTGCGCGTTTGGTCATGAGTCAGCTAAGTGCAAGAGTGCCATTTTTTCGGAGAGAGAGACAGACAGGGAAAGCAATGCGGGGGATGAATCTGACTCTTCAGGGTCGGCCGAGTGGGTCAAAGTTCAGAAAAGAAAGAATGTCCGTAGGAAGAAGAACCATGTTGATAGAGATGACAGGATTCTTGATCAGGGTAAGCAACAGGAGAAGAAACATGATAGAGTTAATGCCGCAATGAGCTCTTATAAGCCCGTTTCCCGTTCTGATCCTAGACAATGGAGTAGGCAGCAAGTTTCCCATGACTTTGTTGCAGACCAGCCTGCTCAGCCTGGTGTCGTGGCCTCCTCTGATCTTGCTAGCTGCTCTGCTTTGCTCCCTAGCCCTGCTTCCTGAGCCTCGTTGCTTGTCAAAGCGATTGAAGGCTCAGGCAAACAGGGTTTAGTTCGAAAGGTCTGATTAGTATCTTTAAAATTAGATTAAGTCGTGTATTTTGTGTAAGCCTCTGGTATGTCTTGGTTGATATATTTTGGTAAGAGTGTTAGTAACACTCTTAGTTTCTCTGTTGATGTTTTGAGGGTGTGGGTTTATCTTGGGTTGTAAGGCCTGGGGTATGCCCCTTGTAAATCTGTAATTATTTTTGTTTTTTCTTTTTTATGTCATAGTTAATTCACCCAAAAAAAATACAAGAAAAATAAAATAATTATATTATTAATATAGCATTAGTGTGGCCGGCCCTAGCTAGGGTTAAGAGAGAGATTTTCTAATTTTAAGGGGATTTTAGTTTCCTAAAAATGTGATGGAGATAATTCTATATCTCTTGGAAATATAGAATTACTCTCTAATTTTTCCAAGACATCTTGTTCTCTCTCTAGAAACCCTAAACCCCTCCCCAATCCGCCGGCCCTTCCTTGCTCTCCATTCTTGTTCTTCAAGTTTTGGAGCTAGGTTCGAGTGTGTTGAAGCCTCTTAGAATCGTTACGGATCGGCGCCCACTCGTCGGTGACGATACATGACGGGATATACGCAATCTTGCGGTGGTCTCACCTACAGCTTGCATAACCGAAATCCTACAACAGGATTTCAACGGTATGATTTCTTATCATTGTATGTCGCCTCGATATTGGATTATACGAAGAACATGTAAACAGTTTTTGAAAACGATCCTATTTTTTTGAAAACCCGAAAAACGCTTCCGTTGCGACCGAATTCCAACAGATTCATCCTTTGAAAATCCCTCATGGCCACTGTAGCCCTCGGTTCAGGGGCTTTAGTATTACCCATGTTACTGCAGCCAACTGTTTTATCGTAGTGGGCATCTTCTAAAAAACCCCCCTTAGAATCCACTGGCATCTGAGGTCCGGTACCCTGAGTCGCCTCCACAATCCTAGGCATATCCCCAACCTTCGACGCCTCTCCAACCTTCGGCACCTCTTTATCCTCCGGCACCTATCTAACCTCCGACAGCTCTCCAACGTCTGGTATCTCCAGAATAATGTGGCCTCGGCCGCGTCCTAGTCCGGTCATGCGAGACATAGCTAAGCTACACAAACATAAGAGGAACATAGGTCAACTCTAGAACTCAACCTCCAAGAATAATATGTCAAAGAATAGCATGACATTATCATAATAATGCCATATCATCACAAAATGACATACCAATGAGGCTCATTGGAGTGATATCTCAATACGAACCACTCGTTTGGATTTCCAAGTAGAATGAGCGTTAGCTAGGCGCCTTTCTAAATAGAACCCCAAACCAGTAAACTGAATGCCTAGGCAAGAAGTACAATCCTCAAAGTCTTACCTCCATACCCACATAATCAACTAGCATTCACAAGTATATCACATTACACAATAGGCATACAAGCATACTCATGTCATGAATGCAACATGCAAGTCATCCCTCACGAAGTGGCACACCCCGTTCCCACGGTTCCAAAGTATTGAAGCCTAAAGCTCTGATATCACATCCTGACCTTCATAGAATTCGTAATCTCAATACTTATTTAAGTGAATCGGAGATAGATCGGAACACGTGTAAATCAAAAGTGAATTATGTTATAACTTAGTCAATTTTCATTTTATGAAACCCCAAGTTTTATCCATTTAAAACCTTAGTTTTAGGAATCTCCCCTATTTAGTAAATACATTGAAAAATCTAATGTCTTCATGCCCAAACCATGTCCCAAACATTTATAAATACCCAATTTTTGTTTAACAAAACCAGAAAACTGTTACAGACTGGGACTGCTCGAGCGGTTCTCAAGTCGCTCAAGCGAACACCAAAAATACTGCAACTGTATGAAATTTGCTGCCACAAATTTTTAGCATCGAACTTGATTTTTAAAGCCTCCTTGGGGACAATATAGCATAATTGAGATGGTCAAGATCATCATGGAATCTCGCCAATTTAAAATTCTCATAGTTTAAGATTTCAAAAATAACTGGCACTCGGCATTCAGGTTTTAAAACAAGTTTTCTTAAACTTATTCTCGAACTCTAAATTGGATAAACCCATGCAAACGTACAAAAAATCAATACCATTCCAATTACACCCAATAAACATCAATAACAACTCACCATACAATAAGGACAGGATTATGCAGCCATACATCCTTAGAGTAAACACCCATCAATGATTAAAAGTCAAAATATTATAATTTCAAAGTTTTGAGGAATAGACTAACGTATCGAAATTCAAACCAAAAACCTCACCTTGACAAGCAAACAATGTAATTGGCCTTAAGGCCTATTACATTCTTCCAATATGATCAAAACAAGAACATAAGTCTAAGAGGTAACATGAAACAAATAAAGAGTATCATCCACCAAGTCTCGCATCAAAACTGATTTGAGAAGCATCAAGTGTATCCACCTAGCCTTCAAATATGTCATTTCCATTGTTACGTGGAATGTTGTTTTAAAACATCAAGTGTAACAAGTGTATCCACCACTGCCCTTCACCAGTGCGGCTCCAGTGTCGCTGCTGACCGTCAAAAAATGAGAGAAGAAGGAGAGAGGAGATGAAGTGCAGTGGCAAGAAACAGGAAAACAGAAGCACCGAATAACCGCCCAACAGTCCGAAATTTAGTTCAATTTTTGGTTCGATCTCTCACTTTTATTCAAATCAAGGTAGGATTCTAGACTTTATGAACTTACTCATTGATATGGATTGTATTTTCTCTAAAAATTTGCCTTGAACCATGTTGAGATCGCTGAACTCGAACGTGAGCCCTTGTTTTGATTTTGTGGTTTAGATCATGGAATTGGTTGTTGAATCATGAAATTGAATCGCATGATAATTACATTATCTTTCTAGAGTGATGTTTATGTGATTAATATTAGTTTTGGGTAAACTAGTGTTCGAAATTGGATCTTGTTATATATTTAGGGGTTTTTGTCAAATTACGACATTTTTGTGAAATTGACACCAATCGTGTGAAATTGGTATAGAGAATATCTCATACTTCGAATTCGATGCATTTTGAATATTGGAACGGTTATTCAAAAAGATAGTCGGGTTGATGGAAATATGGAAAATCATGAATTTGGTTTAAAAAATTATAAATTGGTACTAAATCTGTGATATTGAATCCTACATGAACCTAAATTGCTAAAAACATGACTATACTATGTACTAAGGTCGGTCATGGTACTTGACATGAGTTGAGCTAATGTAGGTTTATCCCTCGCTTCGATGATTTGATTAACTAATTATGTGATAGGGCAATTGTAGATTTTCCCTTTTCCCACCATTTGATATGTCCTTGGGTTGGTATGTCATTCTTACTATGGTATGTCTAAGGATTGGTGATGGCATCCGTATGTGAAATTATGTGGATCTAGATAAAGTACGTTCATTAGGACCGGTTACAGTATTTGGGAATTGTTGGGCCAACCTATGTTTGCCCCCAGTCTTAATGGATTGATTAGATAAAATACTTATAGATGGGTGTTTCATCATTATTTGATGCACACATGCATTGACATGTCATCCTAGTTAGGATGTGCTTAGGGAAATGTAATGTTATCCATGTTAGAAGTTTTGTTGGAGCGTGGAGTCGAGGTGTGATTGTGATGTAGCGATTGTGTGTCAATGATGTAGTGATTGACACGGTTGGAAAATGGTACGGGGGAGACCCACCCATTCGGTTAAGTCTGTAAGTTTGGGCGTGGCTCTTTGTTGCCTTTTATGAGTTACGGGGGAGACCCACCCCCTCGATCGAGAACCGTAAGTCTGGACGTGGTTTGAGATGTGTAAATGGGGGAGACCCACCCCCTCGATCGAGGATCGTAAGTCTAGGCGTAATTTGAGATGTGCACATGGGGGAGATCCACCCCTTGGTGTAAGTCCATAAGTTTGGGTGTAAGTTAGTTGAGTGTGAATACGACCGATGTTATATTCATGGTGGTTGGGTTATGATAGCAGTATATGCCTATGTGGTACATATCTTTATTGTAGATATCTTGTCATTATATATATCTTCGTTGTAGATATTCTTGTCATGGATATTTCTTATATAGGTATCCGTATAATGGAAAGTGTGGGAAGTGGGGATGGACGCATAATGCTTACGTGCATTGGTGTTATCAATAGTGTATGCAACAACAAGGATATTAGAATAAGGGCTTGATGTGAATTACTTCTCTCACATGAAACCTATGTATACAGTTGTGCTTTATAACCAAATGTTAGAATTAGACCGTGAGTATAGACTTGATATGATAAAATGTTTACCAGCAATATGGTTACTTTTATTAGAAAAATGGGCATATGATATCTAATTTTTTTATGGAAAGAGTATCGTGCTTCTTTATGGCTATGGCTTATACGTATCGCATGCATCCCTTGCATATCATAGATTTAGTTCATATTGTCTATTATTCTACTACTGGGGCTCAGCCCTCCTACCATTTTTCAGGTTAAGTGGAGGAGCTGTTGAGATTTTAAGCAAGGATGGGAAGAGCAAATGCTTTTAGATCTTTGCCCTTCATTTTATCTTGTTGTATTTATTTGGATGAATGTATATTAACTTTTACATTTCAGCTTATGTTGTTGGATAAATGTACAGCCATAAGGCCTTTTTTCATTCAATTACATGCATTTGAGCTACCTTGGGGTAGTCTTTCGTTCTCTTTATTTCTTTTCTAATTTATTTTAGCTTATTTATGCATTGCATGGGCTTACATTGTTGTTGTTAGATGCCTTGGATGGGCATAGATTATTTTTATTGATGCTTGGATGGGCTTATGTTGTTGTTGAGTTGTTGTTTTCTTGTTTACAGGTCTTTGCCCGCATTGCCCGTTTCAGGATAGTCTAAAAATAGGGAAAACTCTACCGAAATTTTTCAAAAAGAGTCAGAATATTTTTCAACTGTTTTAGAGATTCTTAAAAGAAACATGTTATATTATTTTAAACTAACATTTTAAGAAATAAAAATAGGGCATGAGCTTCTATTTTTTGTATCACCTTATGTTTTTAGTGTTATCCGGGGTCAGGACGTTATAGATGGTATCAAAGCTTTACGCTCGAATACCTTAGGATTGTAGGAAGGGTCGGGTGTTTTACCGAGAGGGATGAATTGCATATCACATTCATGTCTTGCATGCTTGTATGCCTATGTGCAGTGTGATTTCTTGCACATGCTATGTGATTACATAGGTATGGAGGTAGGACTTTGCGGATGATATATCTTACATTCGGCGTCTGGGTTACTGGTTTGGGGTTCCATTTAGAAAGGTGCCACCCGAACGCCTATTGTACATGAAAATCTAGGCGAGTGGTTTAGATTGAGGTATCACTCCAATTAGCCTCCTCGGTATGTGATGCTATGATGATATGCTTGTGTATAAGTCTTAACATGCGTTGTGATAGACTTGCTGTCTCTCGGATAGCTGGTATCTTACATGTGGGAGTAGAATTATGATGGTTATGTGAGAGTGGGTAGACCTATGAGTTAAGTGGCTACCTGGGGTGGTCTGCATTGGTTTGGTGGTTCGCACATCGTAGGTCTTGCTATGCCGTGAGCCGTATGTTCTCATGCCTTGTCTGCGCATCGTGAGTTGTGTACTATCGGGTGAGTATGAAGGGGAGCACTTAGCACGATGGAATGTGAATGGGGACATAGTGGATGGCAGCATGATGTGATGGGATGTGATCCCTCATGGTAGATGCTTTGTCTTAGAGTTTCCTCTTTTGAGAATGACATGTCCTAAGGGACTGGGATGACGTTGTGCCATCACTAGTATCTTGTTTTAGACCAGTGTCTTGTGTCGGGAGTACATGTTTAAAGTGTTAGAGTCGGCACAGCGAAAATTTTAAAAAATTTGGATTTGACGATTACGTGACCATAAAATACGTATCGTCTCATTTTTCATGAAAAAGGCGAAATATAACATCGATATATGATAGAAATATACCGAATGAAACTTGTAGTAAAGTTTCTATGTTCCACGTGTTGAGACGAGACCACCTGGTGATCTTCTCGCGTACGACCCGACGCACGTCTCGACTCCGGCATGTGGGCACCAATCCGAATCGAGTCCTTGGTTTCTATACATTTTAGATCTCTCCAAAAGATGCTCAAAAAACACCAAGAGAGGAGAGGGGAGGCGACGCCAAGAGAGGGGGGAGAATTAGGTTTATTCTCTTTCTATGTTCTATGTCTTATTTTTAATGCATTAGGATATATACATATATATCAACTTCCTAATTTGCATTAAAATAATGCAACCATTTTAGGGATTAATCCCCTCCTAGGGCCGACCATGCATTAGTGAGGGAGACAATTAATTTGGTTTTTATTTTTAATATATTTCAATACATTAAAAATATACCAAGTGTATATGTATCCTTGATATATTAGCAATATCCAATATACACTTAACTAAATTAAATCTTTATCTCACATAATAGGGCCGGCCACTTAGGGGATGTCCCTAAAATGCCACTTTGCCAATTTTACTTTTGAACATTTAGTTTAATAACCTAACTGTCCAGGCGAAAAATCCACCGAACAAATTAAATTAAATAATATCCGAAGGCAACCAAATATAAACCGTACATATAAACGGGCTACGTGAGGGATCACGAGGAAGTATAGGACTCGGGCTAACCGTACGAGAAAACCGAACATCCCTAACTCAACCCCCGAGTTACATCCTTTCTCGCACGAACCAAGACTTATTCCACTAAAGGCCCTGATTGAACTCCCGGCCATAACTCAATTTGTGTCTCTGGTTTCTAATTATCATTTGCACTATAGTCTCTCCACGTTTAAGATATGGACTCCCGATAATCGAATTAGGTTACTGACAACCCAGTTCGATAATCCTTTTTTCCTCGCAACCGCGCCGATTAACTTATTGAGTATGCCGGATCAACCGATCCACTATACAGATTTGGCATAGTCAAACTTATAAGCAAAGAACATGAGGGGGAACTCCTCAACCTAAGTCGGACGTGGTTTCCGTCAGTTGATTATCAACCATCGATCGAATAATAACAGTACCCAACCCACCGGTCATATTGATCTCAATATCGAAATCTCAGTCATTGGTGACTCAAAGCACTACGCATTATCCGAACATGATTCGATCAATCATGTCGGGATTAAGAGTACGTGCAATACATGATAATATAGGATGTGGATCAATTCATATACTTAGTATAGAACTGATTATTCTAATGATCTTGCTCAATACTCTCCCAGTGTACAAACACATCGAGCTCGAACATTAAATTCCTAGATCGGAATTCGACCCGTTCAACCAAGCCAAGACCAGCTACTATAACGATGTGCTACAATCGTACCAATGGATTGTCCTGGTCCATTGTGATTTTGAGCCCATTTGTATATTTTCCAAAACCTTTGACCTGATCTTCCGCGCTTCATTCACTCAGTGAAATATTAAACAGAATATATGGACTATGCATTCACATTAATACACCAATTGTTTTATCATTAATACACCAGGGATCAATGATAATAAAACACATAAAACCATGGATTTTAAGTATATAATCCTAACAATCTCCAACTTATACTCAAAGCTATGCAAGTACACATCTGACACGTAACCCTTCTACATGATTCTCAAAGACCATCTGAGACAACGCCTTTGTAAAAGGATCCACTAGGTTCTCTACAGATACAATCTTGGAAACGACCACGTCTCCCCACTCCACGATCTCCCGAATGAGATGACACTTCCTCTCTATGTGCTTTCCTTTCTTGTGAACTATTGGTTCCTTTGAGTTTGCAACCACACCACTGTTATCAAAATAAAGTACAATGGGCGACTGAACTAAAGGTACCATGTCCAAGTCCAGTAAGAAGTTCCTGAGCCAAACTACCTCTTTAGCTACATCTGAAGCTGCAACATATTTGGCCTCCATGGTAGAGTCAGCAATATAAGACTGCTTGACGCTCCTCCACCTGATGGCTCCTCCTCCCAAGGTGAGAAAATAGCTCGAGGTGAACCTCCTAGAATCTCGATCTACCTGGAAATCTGAGTCAATGTACCTAAGGGTACAAGACTATGTTCCTGGTAGACCAACATATACTCCCCAGTCCTTTTTAGGTACTTGAGTATATTCATGACCGCAGTCCAACGCTCTTCCCCTGGATTAGAATGATATCTCCTTATCATGCCAACGACATAACAGATATCGGGTCTAGTGTAGAGCATGGCATACATGAGACACCCTATTGCTGTAGCATAAGGGATACCTCTCATCCTCTCTATCTCATCAAGTGTCCAAGGGCACTGATCCGTAGATAAAGTATTTGCATGTCTAAAAGGAAGAAATCCTTTCTTAGAATTTTCCATGCCAAAACAATCAATAATCAAGTCAATGTAATAGGTTTGGGACAAGCCCAACATCCTACGTAATCGATCTCGTAAGAGGTTGGTCCCAAGAATTTGGCTCGCTTCTCCCAAGTCCTTCATGTCAAATTGATATGACAACCATACCTTTATCGAAGATAAGAACCCCACATCGTTGCCGATTAGGAGTATGTCATCAACATAGATGACTAGAAACACTACCTTGTTTTTATCACGCTTCTAGTACACACAATATTCCATACGACACTGATCAAAGCCAAAGCTTTTGATCCCCTAGTTAAATTGAGTATTCTATGACCTCGATGCTTTCTGAAGTCCATAAATGGATCTCTTAAGCTTGTACAGCATGTGCTCCTGGCCATTTGCTATGAACCCGTCTGGATGCATCATATAGATGCTCTCGTCAAGACTTCCATTAAGGAAAGCTGTCTTGACGTCCATCTTTCAAATCTCATAATCGAGATTCGCAGCAGTGAATAAGAGAATCTGAATAGACTTAAGCACCACTACCGGTGAGTAGGTTTCCTCATAATCGAACCCTTCTTTCTAAGTAAACCCCTTCGCAACAAGGGTAGCTTTAAAGGTTTCAACCTTCCCATCTACTCCTCTCTTTTTCTTGTATATCCATTTGCACCCAATGGGTTTTATCCCATCTAATGGTTTTGCAAGCTCCCAGACCTGATTAGAGTACATACACTATATCTCAGATTCCATAGCCTTTTGCCATAATTCCACATCCTGGTCTCGAAGTGCCTCATTATAGTTCCTGGGTTCGGTATCAAGTTATCCTGGGATCTCGTCAAGTGACTCTCCCAAGAACATGAACCTTTCGGGTTGACGAACAATCCTCCTACTACGATGAGGACCCTCATGCATACTCGCAATAAGTGGTGTCTCATTCCGCATATTAGGTATAATTTTTGGTTGTACCATATGATCAGTCATAACCTCCTCTGAAACTACTTGAGACTGGGGTTTGTGGTTTATCACATAATCCTTTTCCAATAATCTAGCATTTTTGCTAACAAATACCCTCCGATTCTTAGGATTATAAAATAAATCACCCTTAGTACCTTTGGGGTATCGTACAAAGAAACAGACTTTGGTCTTCGGTTCCATCATACTTGCATTTTCCACTAGCACATGTGCTGGGCAACCCCATATCCGAAAGTATTTTGGACATGGCTTACGCCCAGTCCATAATTCCATAGGGGTACCGGGAACTGCCTTAGTAGGTACCGAATTCAGAATGTAACACGTTGTTTCTAATGCATTCCCCCAAAAAGAATGTGGTAAATCTGAATAACTTATCATGATCCTTACCATCTCGTTAATGATCATGTTCCTCTTTTCCGTTACACCATTTTGCTGAGGCATCCCCGATGTAGACAACTGGGATGTAATCCCAGTTCCGATAAGTAGTCCCTGAACTCCCTAAGAAGGTATTCACCACCACAATCAGATCGTATGGTTTGATAGTTTTACCTATCTGCTTCTCCGCTTCAGCCTTACACTTTCAATTTTTTAAAGGTTTCAGACTTGCGGTGAAGCAGGTAAATGTATCCATAGCCAGAGTAATCGTCAATAAAAGTGCGGAAGTACACAAACCCACCTCTTGCCTGAATGTTCATGGTGTTGGATAGTATGCTTAAAAGCCATGCTTTTATGCATTTATTATCCGAGATCCAGAAATATTAATTAGAATTCTATTGAGATGTTATGCTTGCTTAGATTCATATCTTTTCTGTGTGATGTATGTGTGCATTGTCCGTATACTGTGTCCAGTATTTGACTCGTCGCATGAAGCGGGGAAGATCGGGTCAAAGGTTCTGACACTTATACAAGGAGCTCACGACCGCAATGGACC
>JAULLF010439381.1:0-10878 GCA_035668175.1 Sarracenia flava
GTAATATATTAGTTATCCTTCAATCTAAACATCCATACGAAGGGAAAACAATCAGATGGGACTCAATCAAGAGACAAAGAAAATGCTAAACAGTGGACTGTGGGATAAGAGGAATTAAAGGGAGATGTATGATCCTATGGGTATGTTTGATTGACCGTATTAGACATGGGATTGGATTATATATAACAGAAAAATTACAAAATTATGGTTTAAGACATGGGATATGTAATCCAATCCCATATCTAATCCAGTCAATGAAACATGCCCTATATGTTCTAACCAATCATTTAGTTCCCTATCCATGAATCAGGCACACCCATAAGGCATGTTTCTCCATGGGATACAAATGTGGAATAAGGGATCAGGTCAAATGAGCCACAAAAATCCTCCCTCCTCATGTCTATCAAACTCCCTTCAGTTAATTTCTGGGTTCAGTCATGGTACCTGCCCGAACTCATGCCCCCCAAAATGCAAGAAAACAAATATAACCAATTACACGGTTTATATTATGGCACGCCCCATGGGATAAACTCCTCTCTCCATCCAACATCTATAAAAATCATCTGCCTCTTATCCCCTTCTTTAAACATTCTAATCAATTGTGGATCGAATGGTCTTTTTCAAGATGAACTTAGGTTACTTTTCATTGCTTTTCCTAGTTCTGTGGCTGTTATAACAATATGCATTGCAAACAAAAATATGTAAAAATATAATCCTTGGTCATATCCCTGACATGTCCATTTCTTTTCTTTTACTTATTTTATTTTATTTTGCTAATTACCATCTTTTGAGCCCACATCCTTCTAGTGACCCTGTGAAGTGTCTAGGATTGCATTTATTGTCGACTAACATCTTTAAAATGATAATAAAATAAAAAAATAAATCAAATATATGAAAAACAAGCGAAACTTGGGAGCTAAAAAATTTAGAGGAACTAGGAATTAGAAATTTATTGTACTTAGTAGTATAGCAATAATATTTTATAGAGGAATTTTTTCATGGGCCCTGAGTTCCGGACCCATATCCCACCGGGCACCATCGCAATTCTAATTTAGTGAGAGGCCCTGTTTCATTTCTGTGTTCCAAAATTGCCCTTCGCGCATGCAAAACCAACGTTCAGTTCCGAAGAACTCGCAAGCGCCTAATCCCTCAAATCACGCTGCGCTAATATTCGATATTCTCCGTGGAAATCGCAGTGCATCACTGAGCCGAATATTGGACGAAAATGAGAATCAAAGGTGCGATCTGATTCGAAGAACATAATCGTATATTGTAGAATCGTAAAAATGAAGTTGACTGTGCGCATTCGATTACATAATCATAGCATGTGAAAAATGTAAATGTAAACTGCAATAATCGGCTATGAGAACATGATTCGAATTAGGTTTTCCGTTCGTACAATGTAGTAATCGTTACGTAATGAGAACACAAATTTTCATGATTTGTTTTTATTAGTTTTCGTTTTATTTTAACGTTCTGCAGTAAGAACATATATTCTTGCGATCTCGAAATGTGATTTTAACGTGTTTTCGTTTGATTATAACATTTTCCAATAAGAAGATTTGATGTTGCATCGGATGTTGCTTAATCAATCTTGGTACATTGGCTGTTCAGTACGATTTGCATTGCGCAAAGTTTGTGCATATTCGCACTATCCTAACATTGTTGCATCGGGTTTATTGTTACAACAAATTACACACACTGAAAATATACATTGAACATTGTTATTTTCAGTAGAAACTGAACTGGACTCAATTAGCAAATTTTGGTTACTCATGAGAATAAGTGTTTTTCATTTGTTTTTTCATCGCTTTGCATAAGTCGTAGTGAACTTGCTGTTTTCATTGGTTTGTCATGGCATTTCTCAATTCCGAATGCAATTGCTGTTTTCATTTGGTTTTTAATGACTGTGTTCATTGGTTTGATATGGATTTTCATAACTAATAATACATTGGTTAAGAAACCAATGATTAAAACAGGATATACGCCTGCACAATGAACACTCAAAAAAATAAGTAGATTACATAATTGATCAATGCTTACAACACTGAATTGTACACAATGTTTAATGAACATTTTTTACTGAGGTTTTCATTGCAAACTGTATAACACGCATTTAGAAAGGTTCATTACTCAGGGAATAAGTGTTTTGCATTTGGTTTTGCAAGGCTTTGCATAAGTCCTAATACATTTTGTGTTTCCATTTGTTCTCCATGAATTTTCAGAACTCCTAATGCACTTGCTGTTTTCGTTTGGTTTCTCATGGCTGTGTTCATTGTTTTTAAATGGGGTTTCATAACTCCTAATACATTGGTTATGAAAACTAATTGAAAAGAAATGAAAAACCAAACTGAACAATACACAATGATAAATGTTTTCAACATTGAACAGTTCATAATGAAATATGTTAATTTTTCTTTGAGGTTTTCATTGCAAACTGTACGACACGCATTTAGAAAGGTTCATTACTCAGGGAATAAGTGTTTTTCATTTGGTTTTGCATGGCTTTGCATAAGTCCTAATTCACTTGCTTTCCAACGATATCATGTTTTCATAGTATACTGGTTATAGCGCATTACTGATTTCATAGTACATTATTCATTCCTAAATAAATCATGTTTTCATATAACATTTCGTCTTTAATCTTTAATAGTTTGTACGTATTGAAAACCCAAACGAAAAGCAATGAAAAGCATTCTAAAGCATTGTCAAACCAAATGAAAACACACTGAACATTAACATTTGTCATCGAGGTTATCATTGCAACTGTACTAGGCAAGTTGTTAAATGTTCATTTCTCATTTTTACATAGTGTTTTCATTTGGTTTGACATTGCTGTTTATTAGTCGTAATGTACACGCTGTTTTCATATCTGTTCATTGTATGCCCATTTTAATGTTATCCATGGTTTTTCATTGGTTCCGTTTAATAGCAAAAACAGTTTTCATTGCAAGTTCTAACAGTACGTATGAATCTTCATTTTGTACAAACAGCTGCTGCAAAAAAGCAATATACCAAAAAAAGCCTGACACCTTATGAAATGAGACCTAGACAGACTCCACCTGATCGTGAACGTGATCAGCCTCTGACAATCTTGGTAAACTCACCCAAAAAGAAGGTGAAAAATAATAGAGGCGCATGCGGTAAAAAAACTACTGGAGCTACGTCAATGAAAACAAAGAAAATTGAGTTTATTTCACCCAAAAAGAAGTATCCAAAGTTTAATCCATATCGTGCGAACATGGTGGGACTGCTGAAGTTCATGATGGAGATTGAATTGAAGGACACGCACATGAAGTTGCTGAAAAAAACTCCATTCTGGTACATTTTTTATTCCATGTACAAGAAATGGACAAACATACCAAAATGCAAGAAGACAGATAGGACGGTTGTCAAAATAATACAGACTTTTGATCCGAAAAGTGGCAGTTTTAAGTTAGGAGGACAAGATGTGAAGCTTACCAAACTAGATGTGAAATTGATTTTTGGAATCACTTGTGGATGTGAAAAGCTTGATTTAGCCCCAAGAACAAAAGAAAATTCAGGTTTACTCCGCCGTTTGAACATTAGATCTGGAAGGTACATAATCTTCGCATTGTGTAATTATAGTCATTTTTCATAATGAAGAAATTTAATGAAAAGTACTATGTCTACATTTACAAACTGCAGGTTGACGGCTCCTATAATGAAGGATGCAATACGTACCCTTCTAAATGGAGATACAGAAGAAAATGTTGCGGACGTAGTCAGGTTGCTGTGCATGCTGGCATGTTTGTGTTTGCTTTTCTCTACTTCAGGCACAACTATTGGATGGAATTTCCTCCAATACGTTGAGGACTTACAACGCATGAATAAATACGACTGGGCACAAGGTGTTGTGGATACATTAACAGGCTCACTACAAGCATATTTCCACACACCACAGAAGGTGTCAGGATGTGTACCAGCGCTTCTTGTAAGTAGTTCACACAAAAAAAAAATTGAATTTATAATTGTGATATGAACTAAAAAGGATCTAATGTTTTTTTTTTTGATTTTTGTAGTACTTGTTTTGTGAGAGCACAACAATTTGCAAACCTGACTTGACAAACAAATTCCCTAGATTCCTGAAATGGAATTTCTACGACCTTGAAAGGAAGACTGCCAAACTTGATTTCAAAAAGTTAACAAAGAATCAGGTAAGCACATAACTCTATGTTTTCTAATTTTCATTTATTGTAAAGGACTGTTAAACAATAAGATAACAAGCTTATATATGACTCTTCATTAATGAATTTACATTATGAGATGTTAATGTGTATGCATTTGTTTAATTTAGATTTATCAGTTGGTGTTCACTAAGTATCAGTTTTCATAACAACTTTTCATAACACCTTGTACTTATTACATGTTCAATCGTGAAGCATACATGTACTTTGCTGATTTTCATTACCATTTGTCAAACAATATGCTGGTTTTATTAGTTTTGCATTGGTATTTTCATTATATTATCCTTCACTAAATATCAATTTTCATAACACCTTTACATAACACATCCCACCTATTTTCATAACACCTTTACATGTTTAATATTGAAGCATATATCTTCATTGCTGATTTTCATTACCATTTGTCAATAAATGTGCTGATTTTATTAGTTTTTCATTTGCAGTTTTCATTGTGGTATCTTCGAATAAGTAGCAGTTTTCATAACACATTTCATTATATCCACTGAATACATTACTCATAAAATTTGAACTTCTTACATATACAGCTTCAAAGGGATGGACTGAAGGCGCAGGAATACGAGCTGAATATAATTGGCAAGCGGGAGAAAATGAGAAAAGAACAAAAAACTGCAAGAACTTTGACAATTCTGCAAGATGATCAAGAAGGAGAATGTGGAAGCTTGGAAAGAACAGTAACAGCTCAGTTGGCAGAAGATATTGATGACGGCCAATCAATCGACAACGTAGTACAGCAATTTTCTGGTGATTCTGGGACTCCTGACGCAGCAACAAATGCAATCAGTGCGTACGTTTCAAAGGATGATGACAAGGACAGTGGAAGTGAATCAAGTGCTGACAGTGAACAGAGTGGTGAAAGAAGCAGCAGTAAAAGTGATAAGAGCAACACGGGAAGAAGTTATCCAGAAACATATTCCATGTCAGAGAAGGAGTTTAGGATAACGGTATTGCAGAAATTGGATGAACTCCTCCACAAAAATCAGATGTATGACAAAAAGGAATCTGAAAAGGAAAATACAAGAGTTGATGTTTCGACGCAAACGGATGAGGAGAATGCTCAACCAAGTATTGGGACAAAAACAGCTGGATTTTATGATGGGAAAGAAGCTGGAGAAGAAGATTCTGATACCAACAAACGGGTACCTGTAATTAATGATATACAAGACAAGGAAATAGAGTACAATCAACTGAAACAAGAGTTGAATGAAAAAAAAGAAAAATTGAAGGAATATGAAGAAAAGATTGAGGAACTGATGGATGCTTTGGTTGACAAGGAGACACATGAAATAACACAAGCAATTGGCAAAGCAATTTCAATGGGTGAGGTCAAAGCAGGGGAAGAACCCATGCAAGAAGATGAGCCAAGAAAAAATGTCGACCCAAGCTCGTTGGTAAGGAATATAAAGAAGAGAGCATCAACGAGAAGTAGAAAAAAATTGGAGGAGTACGAATATGATGAAGGTATATTACAACTTATATGAATTCTTTGCATTCAATCTAGTTGCCGTGACTGACCATATATATTCAGTTTTCATTACATTTGTATTGCATAGTACGTATGGACACAACCAGTTTTCGGTGTACATTATCAATTCAACAATCTATATGAAAACTACTAGTTTTCCTATGTTGTTTCCATGGAGTTTTCCATATGAAAGCTGCTAATTTTCGCATAAGATATGTTTTCATTTCATATTCCATATGAAAACTGCTAATTTTCATAGCATATTACATGTGAGAAGGGTGTGTTTTCCATTGTATTCGCAGGACATATTACAAACGTTTATATTAAGTGTTCCTATTAATAGTATATTACATTGTACGTGCACGTTTTTCATTGTCTATGGGGTCCATATGTGCAAGAATATATAACCTATTAACATTTGTGTATTATACTGTCTGACAGGTGGAAAGGGTAAAAAAAGAAAAATTGAACAAGAAACAACTGAAAAAGTTGTGGATGTAGACAAAATGCAAACAGATGCTAAGCCTCGAGGGAAGCCCATTAGAGCATTTTCTTTTATTAAGAAACAGCCTGTCTATGGCATCCTCAGAAATGAGGACAAGAAAACGGTGGAACAAATTTGGAAGTTGAAGGATTACGGGTAAGTAAACAACCTAATTTATAATTTTCAGTTTCAATAAAAGTACATGGTACATTCAAATATTGTACATATAACAAACATAACATTATCTATTCTTTATGTAGGAAATGTATATGGCCAGGGGGAGAGCTTAGAAGCAACATTTACCCAAATGATTTGCAAGAAATCATTTTGGAGTCCGAGCTCTCTACGAGCGTATGTTGTACAGCTTATTGTTTTCCGTATTAAATTACCAATGAAAACATAATAAAATATGATTGGTCGAACAGGTAATTGATGCATATGCTGAGATAATAATTCAGAAGCAGGCCGAACACATTGCTGAAATGGAAAAGGGGGGGATAAGCACAGACGATATCGGACAGGCATACATTTTTTCATCACTAACATACGTAAGTCTTCATATGGTACTAATTTTTCATTATCAGAAATATAATTGACCTTATTGAACATTGACTAACAATTATTTCCCATTTATAACATTACGTAGCAAATGTTAAAGGATAAAACTGCTGCCGATCGCGCCCTACGTTTAAGTGCCCAAATAAAGGTATCAAGGCATAAAAGATATATAATGTTTCCACTCTGTAGTGCAAATCACTGGACTTGTGTTGTCTACAACACAGAAAGTGGGGAGTGGAAATATTATAATTCTTTGCAGCAAAAAGGAGAGGATGAGCATTTTGAGATAGCAACCCATATGGTAAAATTTACAATCATTGTAAGATTAACAATCATTTACAGATAGTGAACTAATTGTTAATTAACATTTTTTAATTTTTCATTAGAAATCCATCATTGATGAGTATTGCCTAAACGAAATGGATGAAGACATCAAGGCCGAGTTGCCTTCACAAAATGAAATCCTAAAAGCTATTTGTCCGCAACAACCATCAGGAACGTAAGTACATTATATTTCATGTTCGTCCCTAAATTGAAAAGTAGTTTTCATTCTTTTCATTTAATTATAACAATGACAATTGTTGCAGACTTGACTGTGGAGTTATAGTATGTTACGTGATGTCTCAATACGTTCAAAATAAAGATGTAGACGCGGAAGTGACAGTTGAACAATGCCGACAGATCAGAGCTGATATTGTCAGGAAATTTGTCAATGATCCATAATCATCATCAAGGGGATAAACACAATCTGGGGTTGACAGATACGAGTGCATACCATGAAGTTGACATGTAGAAGGACGTTGTTTTTTATTCTGTTTTCATAGCAGGAACTGATTACACTTGTATGGCAGCTGTTTCCCATTCAGTCTGTTAATTGTTAGTCATGAAAACTCTAGTTGCATTTAAGTAGTTTGATGGATTACACAGGAAATTGTAATGGTGAACAATATTATTTCGTTTATTTCTGTTTTGATACTAATTGGTGTGATCAATGTTTGAAAAGTTTTTGGTTTATAATGTGCAACATTAATATGAAAAAAAAATTTTGATTGGGTAGTCTAGTTTTCATGAAGTATATTTTGCAAACAGGTTTTTGTTACTTATAAATAACAATAAACACATGTTATCCATGTTAAACTGTTTTGGTGAATAATGAATAAAGCTTTTGTTTCTGTTGAAAGGCTGAAAATTGGTAGGGAAAATAATATGTAATTAAAACGCTTGATAAGTGTATGGAATTAGTAATAATGCAATGAAGACTGTCATTTTTCATATTTTATTTTTATTATGTTTGAAAAGTGTGTTTTAGGTGTGCTGTAATTAAATTATCAAAGGAATTTAAAACGCATATTCCGTACGAAATTTACAATGAAACTTCAATACCACAAAATAAAGTTTGTAATTGAGTTTGCATTGGTTTTAAAGTATTTGATTTGCATAATGAACCAGCAA
This sequence comes from Sarracenia flava, assembly GCA_035668175.1. Taxonomy (NCBI): domain Eukaryota; kingdom Viridiplantae; phylum Streptophyta; class Magnoliopsida; order Ericales; family Sarraceniaceae; genus Sarracenia; species Sarracenia flava. The sequence continues at coordinate 8,186 of JAULLF010439381.1, forward strand.
AACTAAAATGCCATGTCACTTTTCATTTTGGTTGTCTTCAAATGGAACATCAGTACATGCTTTTCATTTATAAAATTTTCGTCAGTATCGTTTTTTATACAGTAGGACTGCTGTTTTTCATTGCGGAAATTTGCTGGGAAGTCCTTTTCATTGGGTTTTTTTATGAAAAACTCTGCGTAAGTGGTCGAAGCAAATATAAATACATTGAAGACAATTCCATTGAGTTTTAAACCGAAAACCAATGAAAACTATTACAATCACATCAAATGTTGATTGTGTAAACATTGGAAATCAATGAAAATTAGTAACACTACATTCGAAATGAAAGGAAATAACAATGAAGACTGGTTATGATATACAACTTAAAATACATTGCAACACGACATATCGGAAACAACAATGTTAGCCTACATTCATTGGAATATCGTAACGGAATTATATAGATTCATGATCATATCACAATGAAATTGTGTACGTTAATGAAACATGTCGATTTGTTTGTTTACGCCACAGTCCAAAATGAAACGGCGCGACTCCCCAATAGGACGCGTCTTCTCACTGTAAACCTCTATAAGAACATCTTTCCCGATTAGGTACTCCAAAACATACATAATGAATCCGAAAGACACAAAACGAAGCATGGACGAGGGTTCTTCAGGCCACAGCGTCAAGAAGTCGAAGACAGTGTCTCCGACATCCGAAGCATTTCCAGACGATGAGGGTTCTGAAAAAATTGTTGTTTCCAAAACGGAAGTAATAGCTTGGCTTGATACGGCTATTGAGGCCTTGAAAAGTATGCAAGAAGAAATGCATTCTTGGTTCTCAGATCTCGGCAACCGGTTGACGTACATCAGGGACCGTGTAAACGAAGAGGAATCACCCTCGTTAGCACTCAGGAAGCAAGCGGCGGCTGTTGCTGATGAAATAAGCCAAAAAATCCAAGAATGGAAGGATGATGACAAAATGAAGAAATGGAGGGGAGGGGAGTAAATAATCCGTTTGTAATTTTCATTAATATTTATAACAAAGAAAATATATGAAGCTACATTAGTAAATTGCATGTATTTTCGTTATTCTGGAATGGTATTTTGTTTGAAACTTGTGGACTCATATGGGAAGCCACACATTTTGAATGGTATTTTGTTTGTATTATCTTCAATGAAAAATGGTTTGTTAATAGTTTGTACTTTGTTTGAATGAGGAAGACAGATATGCAAATAATGGTATGTTTAGAGTTTTTCATTGAAATGTACTAGTGTGGCCAAAAGGGTGTGTTAAGAGTTTGCATTGAATTTTAATACGTAATAGTTTGTTTGGATGGTTTTAAATTTCCAGTTTGTTTTAATGATGAAAACTGGTATGGGAAATTGTGTTTAAGAGTTTTAAATTGAGTATGACTGAATACTTATTGAAATAATCTAGAACGGTGTGATTGTGTGTTTAAATCCTAATGAAAACCCCGTGGAGAATTCATTGATATTTATACATTGGATTTTGCATTGAAATCACACAAAATGAATACACGTACATCAAATTAACTGCTCAAACAAGAACATTTGATGTTGCTTAATCAATCTTGTTACATTGCCTGTTCAGTACGCTTTGCATTGCACAAAGCGTACTGATATGGATTTTCAGTAATGCATGGATTTGCATAAGTCGTAGTGCACTTGCTGTTTTCATTGGTTGGTCATGACTTTTCTCAATTCCTAATGCACTTGCTGTTTTCATTTGGTTTTTCATGGCTGTGTTCATTGGTTTGATATGGATTTTCATGGCTGTGTTCATTGATGTTTTCATTGCAAAATGTACGACATGCATTTAGAAGGTAAATTACTCAGTGAATAAGTGTTGTTCATTTGGTTTTTAATGGCTTTGCATAAGTCATAATGCACTTAGTGTTTCCATTTGTTTTCCATTAATTTTCAGAACGCATAATGCACTTGCTGTTTTCGTTTGGTTTTTCATGGCTGTGTTCATTTGTTTTAAATGGATTTTCATAACTCCTAATACATTGGTTATGAAAACCAAACGAAAAGGAATGAAAAACCAAACTGAACAGTACACATTGATGGCTTTGCATAAGTCCTAATGCACTTGCTTTCCAATGATATCATGTTTTCATAGTACATTGGTTATAGCGCATTACTGATTTCACAGTCCATTCTTCATTCCAAAATAAATCCTGTTTTCATACAACATTTCGTCTTTAATCTTTATTAGTTTGTAGGTATTGAAAACCCAAACGAAAAGCAATGAAAACCATTCTAAATGCTTTGAACACTGAACAGGACACAATGAAAATTAACATTTTTCATCGAGGTTATCATTGCAACTGTACTACGCGAGTTTTGAAATGTTCATTTCTCATTTTTACATAGTGTTTTCCATTTGGTTTGACATTGCTTTTTATTAGTCGTAATGCACCCGCTGTTTTCATTGCTGTTCATTGTATGTATACATTGGATTTTGCATTAAAATCACATAAATGAAAACACATTCATCAAATTAAATGCTGAGAGATTTAAACAGTAAATTTTGCATTCAAATCACAATTTCACATATAGGCTCATTACAGCACATTTTATTGAAATAAAAAAATACCAAATGTGTAAGTTCCATCTCAACATCACTACAACCCAATAGGCTCCTTACATGTTTTTCTATTATGCCTACCCAATCTTCCACATCGA
>JAULLF010440482.1:0-10877 GCA_035668175.1 Sarracenia flava
AGAAGTTAATCGAAACTAGAAAACCAAACGAAGGTGAATTCTAACCTGAGGTAGACTTTATCTTAATTATCTTTTAATCTTATCTTGTTAATTTAATTTAAGTAGAAGTAGTTTATTATTAAATTAAAAATCCAAAATCCATTTTCCAACCATTTTTCTAAAGTATTTTGAAATTAAGTAAAAACTGCGATATTTTGACGAGCTGCTTATTTTCCTCGTGAGATCGATCCGGACTCTCCACTATCTACCCAGTAGTGAGGATTTTGGTATAAACTATCAGTGGGACGACACGCTGACCAAATGTTACACGACTTCTCTGCAAAACTCCAACCTCCCCGAGCTTTTGGGCAGGAAGGAGTTAGAGTCCGAGTATGATAGAGACCTAGAGTGCCCCCTTCCAGTCGAAGACATGGATGAGGTCCAGATGGATGACAGAGACCTATCGAGGATTGTTAAGGTAGGGGTCCAACTCCGAGACACTTTGAAAGGCCCCCTAAAAGAGTTCCTAGTAGAGCACAGATAAGTCTTTGCTTGGAGCAACTCAGATATGCCCGGGCTCTCACCTAACATCATGGTTCATCGGCTAAATGTCGACCCCCACGCAAAGCCAGTTAAATAGAGACATCAGGTTTTCACACACCAAAGGCAAGAGACCATCATCAAGGAAACTAACAAACTCAAAGCTGCAGGCTTCATTCGAGAGGTGACCTACCCGGAATGGCTTGCCAATGTCATTATGGTCAAGAAACCAAACGGTAAGTGGAGAATGTGCATAGACTTCACGGATTTGAACAAAGCTTGGCCGAATGATAGCTATCCCCTCTCAAGGATTGATCTATTGGTGGACTCCACAGTCGGGCACGAGATGCTCAGCTTTATGAACGCCTTCTCAGGATACAATCAGATCCTCATGCATGTCATTGATCATAAAAAGACCTCATTTATCACCCCAAGGGGACTCTACTGTTATCGGGTCATGCCCTTTGGACTCAATAACGCTGGAGCTACATACCAACGCATGGTCAGAAAGATGTTTGAAAACCAGCTTGGCATAAACATGTAAGTCTAAATCAACGACATGCTGGTAAAGAGAGTGACTCCTAACTAGCACCTGACCAATCTGGCCGAGGTCTTTTAAGTCTGGGACCAACACTAGATAAAGCTCAACCCCTCAAAATACGCATTCAAGGTGTCTACAGGTAAATTCCTCGATTTTCTCGTTAACCAGAGGGGGATAGAGGCCAACCCCAACTAAGATTAAAGAGGAGTAACGACTGACTGGGAGCATAGCGACACTCAATCGCTTCGTATCCAGGGTGATAGATAAGTGTCTGCCGTTCTTCAAAGTGCTAAAGAAAGCCTTCATATGGACCAATGAGTACGATCGAGTGTTCGTCGAGCTCACGGTCTACCTGGCCAGCCCCCCTCACTATCCAGTCTAACCCTCGAAGAAGAGCTATATCTCTATCTGGCAGTGTCAACAGTGGCAGCAAGTGCTGTGTTGATCAGAGAAGACGCAGGTCAGTAAAAATTGGTCTACTACATTGGAAAGGTTCTCCTCCCTGCAGAGACCAGATATCCGAGATTGGAGAGACTTGCCCTAGCACTCATCATCTCGTCTAGAAGACCGCGATGCTATTTCCAGTCTCATAGCATCGTTGTATTCATTGACCAACCACTCAAGATGGTCTTACAGAAACCGGAGCTGTCAGAAAGAGTAGTTCAGTGGTCGATTGAACTCAACCAGTTTGACATAGAATTCAGGCCTCGAGTTGCCATCAAAGGTCAGGCAGTGGTCGATTTCATTATAGAGTTTGCCATGGCTGACCAACCAGGGGATCAGGAAGAGCCGATCGAGGCCAGTTCACCACGCCACAAATTAACGGCTTAAGGAGCCGACCCTCAGAGCAACCCCCCGAGGGAGACTAATTTCGACAAATCCAAGCTATCGTTGATACAAATCGACGGTTCGCTCAGGACGAGTGTTGGGGAAGTATGTATGGTTTTCACTTCACCTTAGGGGGACCGTTTGAAGCATGCTCTCCGATTGGACTACCCACTCACAAACAACGAGGCAGAGTACGAAGCCATGATCCAAGCACTTTAATTAGTCCGAATATATGGTGCAACCCACGTCTCAGTTTGTACCGACTCGTAGCTAGTTTCTCAGCAGGTCAACGGCCAATACGAGGTCAGAGGGGACAGTCTGAAAGTATACAAATCTCTGGCAATACGATTGCTCTTGGATTTTGACTTCTCTGAGCTGAAATAGATCCCTCGAGTTGAGAACGATGTTGTTGATCAGTTGGCTCAGCACGCTTCCAGTGGCATTAATCCCCCACCGAAAGGCATATTTTTCTATATTGCCACTCATAAGATTATCGACCAGCCTGGAGAGGCCCTCCAGATTACCACCCCCGAAGGTTTTCATTGGGCCACCCCCATCATCGACTTCCTCAACACGGGAAAACTCGCAGAGGACAAGCTGGAAGCCCAAAGGCTACGATTCAGGGTCGCAAGACACCTATTAATTGACGAGGTCCTGTATCAAAAGGGAATGCCAGTCCCCTACCTACGATGCATGAATAGTCAGGAGGCTCAGTATGTTATGACGGAGATCCACGAAGGGATATGCGAAAATCACTCCGGACACTGAGCATTGGTTCGGAAAATCGTAAGAGATGGATACTACTGGCCCACTATGGCCGCAGACGCTAACGCCTTCATGGAAGAATGTGACAAATGTCAACGCTTCACCAATGTCTCTCATCAACTCACTATAAAGCTTACGGTCCTCACTACCCAGTGGCCTTTTGGACAGTGGGGACTAGATATCGTGGGTCCCCTTCTGATGGCCAAAGGCCAAGTCCAATTCTTGCTGATAGGGATCGACTACTTCACCAAGTGGATAGAAGCCTAACCTCTAGCTATGATCACAGAATAGAATGCAATGTAGTTCATGTAGAAAATGATCGTCTACAGATTCGACATACCACGGGTTATAGTGACCGACAATGGAAAAAAAATTCGACAATAGAAAGTTTAAGAACTCCTATGCTGACTTGGGAATCAAACTCCATTTTGCTTCCCCCACCCATCCACAATCTAATGGGTAGGTTGAGGTAAGAAATAAAACCTTACTGAAGATCATCAAAACCAAATTTAACCGCACCAAGGGGCTATGGGCAAAGAAACTCCCCAACTTGTTGCGGGCCTACCGAACGACCGCGAGAACCCCGACTGGGGCCACACCATATCTACTGACTTATGGCCACGAGGCCGTCCTACTAGTCGAAATTAGGCTGCCAAGTGGCCAGACGCCTATATATAACCCCCTCAGAAATGAGGAAGAACTCCTCCTGAACTTAGACTTGATCCAGGAAGAGCGAGAGCAGGCCGCCATGAGAGTAGCTGCTTATCAGAGCTGGATACGAAAATAATATAACTCATGCGTCAAAGAACGAAAATTTCAACTTGGAGACCTGGTACTGCGCAGAGTTATGATTGCTATCAAGGACCCCTCGGAAGGGAAATTAGGAGCTACTTGGGATGGCCCGTATGTCATTTTGAAACTAACCGACAAAGGAGCCTACAGACTCCAAGATATGGAAGGAAGGGAACTAACTCACCCATGGAATGTGGAACACCTCTGGAGATACTACCCCTATGAAGGAGGAACAACTTGTCTATCCCCCCCAATCAATATTACTTTGCATATATCTCTCATATCAATAAAACATATACCATTTCATTTTTTACACTATGCACTCGACTTCTGGAATATCGCTCTGTACCTGTATTACACAACTAACTTGCTGTAGAGCTTAAATCAAGACCGCCATTCTCACGGGCAGGGTCGAGATAAGATCTCAGGCTTGAACTACAGTGCAAGTTGGAAATCAAGGCCCCACAGGGGATATTCACAAGATCGTTGTGCCAACGGGCATGGTTGAGATAACATCTCAGGCTAGACTACGGTCCCAGTTGGAAATCAAGGTCCCACAGGGGATATTCATAAGACCATTGTGCCCATAGGGAGGGTCGAGATAAGATCTTAGACTTGTACTACGGTTCCAGTTGGAAATCGAGGCCCCACAGGGGATATTCACAAGACCGCTGTGCCCACAGGCAAGGTCGAGATAAGATCTCAGGCCTGGAATACGGTCATAGTTGGAAATCGAAGCCCCATAGGGGATATTCACAAGAACATTGTGCCCACGGGTATGGTTTAGATAAGATCTCAGGCTTGGACTACGGTCCTAGTTGGAAATTGATGCTCCACAGAGGATATTTACAAGACTGTTGTGCCCACTGGCAGGGTCGAAATAAGATCTCAGGCCTGGGCTACGGTCCCAGTTGGAAATCGAGGCCCCACAAGGGATATTCATTCACAAGACTGCTGTGTCCATGGGCAGGGTCGAGAAATGATCTCAAACCTGGACTACGGCCCCATTTGGATGTCAAGGCCCCACATGGGATATTCTATAAGGCCCAGATGCCTAAGGGCAAGGTTACTCAGCCCACAGGGCGTTATCTATTCCATAAGGCCCAGATGCCCAAAGGCAAGACTGCTCAACCCTCATGACGCTATCTTCCCTATATGGCCCCGACGGCCAGAGCATGGCTGCTCAACCCACAGGGAGTTATCTATTCTATGAGGCCAGATACCCAAGGGCAAGGCTGCTTAGCCCACCCGGCGTTATCTTCCCTATAAAGGCCTCGATGCTCAAGGGCAAGGCTTCTAAGTCCATGGGACGTTATCTATTCTGTAGGGCCTAGATGCCTAAGGGAAATGCTGCTCAGCCCACGCGGCGTTATCTTCCCTATAAGGCCTCGATGCCCAAGGGCAAGGCTGCTCAGCCCATGGGGAATTCTCTATTGTATAAGGCCTAGATGCCCAAGGGAAAGGCCACTCAGCCCACGCGGCGTTATCTTCCATATAAGGCCCCGATGCCCAAGGGAAAGGATGCTCAACCCACGGGGCATTATCTATTTTATAAGGCCCAGATGCCTAAGGGCAAGGCTACTTCGCCCACGTGGCGTTATCTTCCCTATAAAGGCCCCGATGCCTAAGGGCAAGGCTGTTCAGCCCACACAGTGTTATCTCTTCTATAAGGCCTAGATGCCCAAGGACATGGCTGCTCAGCCCACGCAGCATTATCTTCCCTATAAGGCCCTGATGCCCAAGGGCAAGGCTGCTCAGCCCACGCGGCGTTATCTTCCATATAAGTCTCCAATGCCCAAGGGTAAGGCTACTTAGCCCAGGAGGCGTTATTTATTCTATAAGGCCCAGATGCCCAAGGACAAGACTGCTCAGTCCACGTGAGACTTATCTCTATTATCTTCGAAGACCCCCATGCCCTAGGGTAAGGCTGCTCAACCCACAGAGGACTTATCTATCTACGAGACCTGTCTGCCAACAGATAAGGCTACTCAATCCTAAAAGAAGTGTGCATGCCTTAATGTGTAAAGGCCAGAACTGCACGACAACAATCAACATAGAGCAAACCAGGTAAACTGAAAAGCAAGCATCCATCAATGCAATTGTCCTACAAGCTTGGGGAATCAATCATTCCCAACACAAGCCCTACCAAAACAACCAATGTATCTAACCTACATCTAGAGTATCCGAAAACAAATAAGTGTTTGGGACATCAAAAACTTTAAAATTCAGAAACATAAATTATCAAGAGAGAGCCTCGGGAGCGGGAGGGGGAGGAGATGAGGACAGTCATCGCCCCCAGCAACTCCAGCGCACCGTTAGTTCGTCATCTGCTAGAGGCAGAGGTAATACCGAAGCAAGATCCTCCTCGCTCAGGTCCATGCCTTCACCCTCGCTCAGGTCCATGCCTTCACCCTCGCTCAGGTCCACCACAACGCCCTTCCCTTTCTAACATCACTCTGCCTTCTCATGCGACATCCCTAAATCCTGAGCGCTGCTCATGCGCTTGATAGTGCCAAAATCCTGGAAGGGCTACCTCTCACGAGCAATCTCCCAAAAGGCTTCAAAGCCCTCATTTCAATCCCGGCCAGCCCTTGCCTGCATGTCCTGGTCAACTCTGGTCTGCACCTACGCCTCCCGATTAGCCCTTTTAGTGGCCAATTCCCACTGCAAACGCTCCGTCTTCATGTATTACCTACATAAGTCGCGTTGCAGGGTCAGTATTGCCCCCTCAAATTGTAACATTCTACGGACGGCTCGGTACCCTATAGTTGTAGCCTAAAAACAAACAACATTCACAGCAGGAACAAAAATCAAAATCTGAAACTGCTTGACTACCTTAATATGTATGAAGATATACCACTTACCATAGTTGACTCCCGGTAGAATAGAGACGCGATCTCATCGGGAGAGATCCCTCCCAACACATTCCTGTCTCCTACCGTGAGCCCTCACTTGATGAAGCCTATGCCCTTGTTGCCGTCATCAAACACAGAGGCCTCTCAAAAAACCTCTTCAATAGCCGGTGCTTCTTCGACAGCCGGTCCCCTGGCTCTTCTACGTCTTTGACCAGTGACAGCCCTCCCACTACGAACGCCGGTGTTGGACCCATTTTGGGTATTGATTTCACCCAGGAGATGACGCGTGTTCCGGTCGGTAGCGGCTCCACGCCCTCTCGACGAGATAACTGATGCCTGACGTCTCCTCATTTTCTCTCTTCCCGTAAAAGTTTATCATCGACTACGTTTACAGCCTAATAATGAAGATATACCAATAACACGGATGCTAACCGACTATCAATATATTCGCGACCTTTGGCTTGAAATGACACAACTGGAGGGAATGTCAACGGCCAAATGACCTTTAAAGCCTCGATAATTACGGACATGACAGTCGCGTGTTTTCGTACACTGGCTTCCCCCTATACTAGCGCACCACGCACTCTATCTAACTACGTCTTCCAGGGTGGCTAAAGTCCTAATATTCTTCAGCCAAGCACCCCTTCCCCCAAATCAGGGGCCTATACTACATTCACATACAGGTAAAATCCACAGACAACCGAGAATTTATTGCTGCAAACGGCAAACTTCAATCTGGTATTCTTCACAATATTCGGCCTTCAACCACACATCCTCAAGAATAGAGGACTATTGATAGGTATATGTCAATGCCCTTGGCTTAGGCCTAAAGAAACCAACCAGATCTACATGATTAAGGCCCAACCCAAATGTTTTGTTAGCATAGTATCCTGAATACAATCACCATGGGCATGGCCCTCGCCGCCATATCAGCCCACTAAATCATCCTGTAGGCTAATGAGCCTTTTCCAATCGGCAGATTGACATATGATCGATAAGCCGTATCTACTTCGGCCCCCAGAAGGTCCGCGTCATGCGCTGACACGCGGGCATTCTTATCAATGAAGGTAATGATGAAACGACCCTGACATCCCACTTTTGTATCTGGGAATCTATTAACTCTCTGGTCGACACGTGGTCTAGAGTGTCACACGTCCCTCCTCCCAGTGAGGTATACAAACATCAAGCATTAAACAATATGGTAGGTACACTCTCTCTAAGAGCCCTAGCCACCATCATCCTACATACATCTTTTTCTACAAGCTTTCTCCTACTTCGACCACTGACTGACTAAATCATTGGGAGGGTGTGTCGAAAACCCTTCAAGCCCATGTCTAACGTGTTTTACCCTGTTTCGCAGGCCTAGGAAGCTATCGATGAACCGCCCCAAATTCGGATGTTATCAATTCTTATCTTAAACTTCTTGTTATTTAAAAGCAGAACTAAATCCTCTTAAACATTAAATACTTAACAAATGAGGATGATATCTATTCCTTTGGATGTATCATTTGTTTTTGCAAGGGGTAGAAAATCTATTTAAACTTTTCATCTTGCAAATGAGGGAAGCTTTTATTTTCTGCAAATTTGATAAGTTTTTTTTTTTTTTGTGTTTTGCAATTTAACTCTACTTGCTTGTTGAGCTCGTTAATGCCTTTTCTCATGCTCATACAATTTTCATAATCAGGAAGAGATAAATTAAAAGGGGGAGAAATATTTTTTTTCACTTCATGTCATATATTCTCGTATCAAATTCCTCCTTTTGATTTATATATATATATATGTCCAAGGGGGAGATAAATTCAAAAAGTGCAGATTATAATTGTTTAGATGCATCTCTTTTAATGCTTGTTTCATAATGCCTCTTATATGTCTTGTGATCTTTAAAGGGGGAGTGTAACAGATATTTTATGCCTATCATACACCTTTTGTTTTTCACAGTGGGAGAGATACAACTAATCTTGAGTTTCAGAAATAATTTGTATCAAACATCAGTTTTTATTTCAACAAGTTGTATCATATATTTCCATTTATTTTGATTTTAAAATAAAGCAGGGGAATCATTATTTCTTGTTGATATTGGTATGCTATGTGCATTATCATTCACTACAAGAAAATGCACGTTTTGCGACTAAATTGTTTAGTCGCATAAGCCTAGTTTTTAGTTGCTATAATGTTTTGGCGACTAAATTTTTTAGTCGCCACGTTGGTTGTTAATACCTTGTCACTAAATGTTTTTGGCGACTAAATGAGTTGTCGCTAAAAATAATTTAGTCACTGTTGGACCTCAATTCCACGACAAACTAATTTAGTCCCTAAAAATAATTTAGTCGCTATTGGACCTCAATTTCGCGACAAAATAATTTAGTCACTAAATATAATATAGTCAGCGTTGTACCTCAATTTCACGACAAACTAATTTAGTCGCCGTTGTACCTCGATTCTGTAAAAAACTAATTTAGTCGCTAAATATAATTTAGTTGTTGCCATGATTTTGCGTCAAAATTAATTTAGTTGTTGAATGTAGTTTAGTCGTTGTTGTACATTTATTCCACGACCAAAGTTTTTATAAAATAATATTTAACATCCATCCATGTAAATCACAAATATTCATACCCAACAAAAATATTCATTGAAAATAGTACTCTATTGATACATAAAACTAGCAAGTCTTCTACATGTTCATAAAAATTTCAATCAAAAATAAAACATTCATCTAAAGTTTCAAAATAAGATTCAATCTCTCAAATATCATCAAAAGTTTTAAAATGATATTTAAATGAAAATCTAATAATTAAGTTTCTTCGAAGAACATAGTAGAACCATAATCGAACTGCATCCAAATGTACTGTCGTATATCTGCAAAAGAAAAAAATCATGGTTATTTATTATAAGCATAGATAAATATCTAATACCACGATACAAAGAAAAAATACTTCTAATCATTTATACCCCTACTATATAAGGCTTCAAATTCAAAGTAAAACATGTCAACGAGTGATTGCTCTCCCATATTTTTATCTAACAAGCGGCATTTCCTGTGTGAGTTGACTGCAAAGATCCAGACATATGGAGTATTTCTTCATCAAAACCACAAGGGTATATCATATCAACTCATAAACACTTAAATTAATTTAATTTATGGAATATGAAGGAAATTATGATTATTATAATAGCATTAGAGAGCAGAACAACATGAGAATTTGGCTTCACTTAGTTTATACATGTATGTATGACTATATGTTTATTAAAACAAAACAACACTACACAACATATCCGACATAGATATTTATGAATCAAATTCACAATAAGCAACAAGACATTATGCGCTCAGAACTTATCTAAATATCAACAAGGGAACAAAAGTGCAAATTCATAATTGCATCCTTTTCTATCAATTAGATTATTTCTGGATTCAATATACCAAATTTGGAAATTGTCAAAATAGAACTATCCACATAAACAATGCCCTCCATTACAAATTTACAGTCAAAATTTAGTTGTCACGATGTGAGGAATATAAGAAAAATGTCCCAACCAAAGAACAATACTCAGCATTAAAGAGAGTTGGAACACGTGGGACAATTGGTAACGTCGGGCTTCTTCTTTCCTAAATATCATTTCATTAACATGGAGTTTAAATGGACCAGTAGATACATAAGATTCAAATTTCTATCATTTCCTAGCATTCCAATAGAATCAAACAAATCAATGGATAGCTAAGCATGCTGAGATACAAAGCATAAAAAAGTATATGAATTGCTCTAATAATTCAGGGCATATATGTTTGTGGAAGAGAGATGGAGACAGACAATGCATAATATAGGATGTGCCGAATGAAGTAATATTCCACCGAGAAGAAATAAAGTATGAAATGTCACCTCTTGACTATAAAACGTAAAATGGTTCCAACTTTTACCTTATGTCGCTTGTGAGATGTGCTTGCAAATACTTCCTTGCCATGCTTCTATAATAAGAAGTAAGTGTAAGGTAACATTGTTTATTATAATGTATGATCAACAAACATGTGTGCTCAACAAACAATATAGTTATAAAGTACTTAACTTCATATTTAAGTTCTTCACGATTGTTTTCCTTTGTTATGATAGCAGATTAAAAGCCAAGAACAATGACACGAATAGATGGAATCACCAATCAACACAACTGATACCATTAAAACCCATCATCAACTAAGCACGTCATATAGAAAGAGGACACAAAAATAAAGAAATGGTTTTTAAGTACTTAGCTTCAAATAAATACCGATCAAGAGCTTTGCCTGACAAAACCCTATAACAAGTACTTATCTTCAAAAAATTGGTAGCTAAAACAGTAGTGTGCTACAGCAGCACCACACCTCCCTGGAGATTAATTTGTAGTGATTGCCTTGGTCGGAACAAAAAAAAAAACAAACAAACAAGAGCAAGGACCAACATCCCAATGCAATAACAACTTTCAAAACTCTTTGTTTGAAGCTTTTTTGCTTGTTAAGGCTTTTTTCCCCCCAAAATTCCAAAAACATGACAATAGACATACACGATACAAGGATAACTATAATACATGAAAAGGCATTTTTTAAG
>JAULLF010441579.1:0-10875 GCA_035668175.1 Sarracenia flava
CATTTTTTTTATGATTAAAATTAATAAAGTTAATATTTCCATTGGATTTGGTTTAAGTGTTTAGTCAAAGCATCTCTGGGTGTGGAACCTATTTTGAATACAATGGCTCTCTACACTTAAGAAAATTTCTCACTTATTTTCCTTGCCAAACCCATTGGCATGTCATTGCTCGAGCGGTGTCAGGTCCGCTCGAGCGGTCTCCGCTGGATGTGACCTTTTTGAAAATGTTTTAAAGAAAGCCCTTTTATTTTGGATCGCTTGCTTTTAAAAAGACCAATGTTCTAAGGGACAAAAAGCAACATTACTACATCATTGTGAACATCTTTCTTTAATTTAAATAGTCACGGTTTTTTCCTTATTATTCGAGAAAGTAAGTGACTAAACAACAAGTTGGGCCTATAATTCGAATTAGGTAACAAAATGATTACATCACCCAGGTTGGGGACTTGATAGAATGGTATCAGAGCTCCGGGTTCAAATACCAAAGAGTCGTGAAAATTGTGTAGGCTATCGTGTGAGTGTTGTTTGTGTGTGATATCTTATTTTTTAAATGCTTACATGGGTTCTGTGATTGACATTTATTCGCATACACTATGTGCATGGGGGTAGGATTCGGGAATGATATAGCTTGTCTTTGGGCGTTTGGGTGATTTCTTTGGGTTTCAAAATATAAAGGTGTTTAGCCGACGCCATTTATAGAAGAAAGCCAATTAAGTTATTCAGATTGACATGTCATTCCTACATGTTACCCTTAGTATGTGGATTTGATTGGTGTGATGTTAGTTAACAACATGGAACTACGTAGAACTGATAATAGATATCTGAGAGAGAGTTTCTATATTAGTTTAACTATTTTATTAAAATGTCTCTTGCTCTTCTTCTTTCATATAGAGTCATGATGCTATAAAGAGGTAGAGGCCGCGGTTGCGGTAGGACTCGCACCAATGCATCATCGTCAGCTGAGAGAAACATCCTTATCCCACAGCCACCAATGGGAAATACAGAGATGATATAGCAAATGCTTGGCACGATGCAAGCATTGGCAGATGCTACAATGAGCCGAGCAGGACAGCCTAAGATGAGGGCCATAACTGCTTTGAGGGAATTTCTAAGGTTGAACCTATCGACCTTTGCAGGTGATGTGGACCCTAAAGCAGCATTAGATTGCTTAAAGGTAGTCACACGATTTTTGGACACCCTCTAGATTGGCAAGGATGAGCACAGGGTCAACCTGGCGACATTTTAGTTTCGAGGTGATGCCAATAAGTTGTGGAGTTTCACAAAGACTACCACTGATGGTACGTGGGCTACGTTCATAACTGTATTCTTGGAGAAGTACTTCCCAAAATATTCTCACAACGCTCTCAAGGATGAGTTTTTAGTATTGACTTATAGGCCCATGACTATCCAGTAGCAAGAGATTAAGTTTACTAGCTTGTCGAAATTTACCTAGGTGATGGTAGCAATAGATGAGCTCAGGGAAAAACAGTTCGAGATGGGGCTTAGAAATTCGATTAAAGAGTGTGTGGCAACTTTGATACTGTGGGTCTTTGTAGAGTTGGTGGAGGCAACAATGAAGGTAGAGAACACATTATCGGAGAATCAGAAGGCCAGAGAGAGTAAACCCTAGCATGGGGCGAGGGGGGAGGGGGCACACAGTAAGAAGGGAGACAGTTTAAGGAGTAGAGATTTGGAGGCTCGAGTTTCCCATCAGAGAGGACCTCCCCAGTTGCAATACTTAGCACCTGTAGCTATAGTGGTATCATCAGGGCATAAGGATTTGGTTTGTTTCAAACGTAAATAGTTGGGCCATCGGGTGAAGGAGTGCCTGCAAAAAGGGATAGACACAGTCTTTGGTGCACAATTAGCCATAGAGTATTGTGCAGGGACAGTCACAAGTTAGAGGATCGCTGGTCTACTTCCAGTGTGGATAATAGGGTCTTATGTGTAGATATTGCTCCCAAGAAGGGAACATGCAAAGTGCTTCGAGTGCACCACTAGTCTAATTCACTTGGGGATGCCGAAAATTCAGATAGATGCAACAAATAACTAGGGCACATGCACCAAGGCCCAAAGAGAGTGTCGGGACCCGATCCCATTTTTTGGAGTATATATGAAATTTTGATTTAAAGGCTTAAGTGGTTTCTAATTAAAGTACTTGAATTTTGGACAAATATTTTAATATGAACATGATGATGATGGGTTTTAGTGGTTGGATGTTTATTAATACATGAGGATTATTATGTCAGGTTGTTGATGCGAGTTTGGAAGCATTTGGATTAAAACTCGAGCCGTTTTGGAGTTCTTTCTTGGGTGTGTCTCCAACAGAGGACCGCTTGAGGGGTCTATCGGTAGGTGGGTTTTAAATGGGCGACGTGTGATGTTTTGTTTAAGCTAAAAACATTTCTCTTCTCCTTTCTCTCTCTCTCTCTCTCTAAACAGCAAGAAAAGCTAGGGTTTGGCTCTTAGGAGGTTCTTAGAGCATCATTGAGGGATCTAACATGGATTTGGAGGTTGAAAGCATGATTGTGACATCGATCATGGTGGGTCTTACCATTTATGAGGTAGGATCTAAACTATCTTTGACCTTTGTGTTGAATTTGAGTTATATATATATATATATATGTTTTTGTATGTATTCAAGTATAAAATTTGGTTTTGGAACCCTAGGTTGTTGATTGGTTGTTAGAATCATGATATTGAGTTGTTGTACCTTAGGTTTGAGAAGCTTATCTTGTTAATTTTATGAAAATTACATTGATTGGGAAAAACCTTTTCTTGGGTTTGGATTTTAATCTAAAATCATGCAAATTGGGATTTTTGGTTAGTTGAACCTAAATCCACGAATTGGATATTATTTACATGTAATTGGGGGTTGTGGAAACCTATTAATGTAATATCGAACTTTGGTTGAAACATAAAATTCCATGTAAATTGGTACATTTGGGGTTTTTTTGCTAGGAACTTGAAATTCAGGATCTTTACCATGCTTTGGTAGTTGTAATAGGTTAATTTATAGGTATTGCACATATTAGGTCGATTGTTGAAAATGATAAAGCCTAACAATTAAATCTTATTTAATTGAAGCCTTAATCATAACATTAAGGGCTTGGCCTATGTGTGTATTGGGTGTTGACGAGAGAAACAATTTTAGGTTGGACTCATAATGTGTGTTTTGATGAGAAGGATCACGTGTTTGGGTCAGACTCATGGTTTATGCTTTGATGAGAGGAACAATTTCTTGGTTGGACTCGATGTGTGATAGACGAGAGGAACCCTTGGGATTAGACTTGGTTGTTGTTGAACATCATTGTGGATGAACCGGTTTGTTTGGCCTTTAAGGCATGGATAAGCGGTGTACAAGTTGTCATCGGTTAAAGACTGTAAACTTGCACAAGATCGGGTGCCATACTCATCGGGTTAGTAACCCGTAAATGAGTACGGTATCCTACCCTAATGGAGGGCGGAGTCGTGTGGGATTATAGAATAGAAAGGTACTCGTTGGCTTGAGGGTGATCCAAGTTGGTCAGTTGCCTTGGTCATGTCTATAAGCTCGTCTGGCGTCGGTTCATGGTGTGAATCACGAATTGATTCAGTGTGTCCAGGTATTTCGAACCCATGTTCGTGTGTGGGTGTGTCTGTTAAAACCCAGGGGTTGTCGGAAATTAACTAAAGTTATATTAATTATAATAACTAAGGTTATGAGATTATATGAACCAAGGTAAGAGTAAATATGAAAACTACGGTTATGGGAAACGGTAAACATTTAAGGTTTTGAAAGGGTAAATGTTTAAGGTTATGAAATGGTTAATGTACAGTTTTGAGTATAAACTAAACGGAAGTGGTAATGAGAACGAGAATGGTTGTAATGACAGTTTTGAAATGAAAATGGATTATGTGACACAAAGATTTTGTTATGGAAATGTATATGTTTCAATTAAATCACTTTTACTCTTGTCACATGATTATCTTCACATATTATACTTTAGTTCATTGTTAGTTTATTTCTTACAAGCCATGACACATGTTGTTGTTGAACAACATTTCAGGTATTAGCAGATGGCAATCGGTGGATTGAGATCCATGATATAAGCGACTAGTGGTGGTTGAGTTATAATTACGTAGGATTGTTGTACATCATTTGATTTTTGTAATGTAAGTGTTGATTACATTCTATTTATGTATTTAAGGGTTGCTGAAAACTCGGTTGTAATGTTGTAAGGCCATTGATCATTTATTGTTGCATGTGAGATCGTTTGGAGTTGATTCAGGCTTTAATTCTCGTTATGGGTTAAAATCTTTATTTTGGTTATGGTTATATCACATGTTTTCAATGTTTAGGAAGTTTTACAAGTTTTGGCTATGTTATTACATGTTTTACTTCATGTTTGAAGTTAGGTTGAAAAATGGTAAAAAGTTGTGTATATGGACAAACACTTAGATTTTTTTTTTTTAGGCTTTCAATGGCCAAGTCTCGAGTAGGGGACCACTCAGAGCGCTTTGCTACTGTTTGGATTTTTGAAAAATGTGTTTCAAAGAGGGGTTTGTTTGGATGTTTTGGGAACCCTTCTTGGTTTGATTTAAACATATTTAGAGGGTTGATTTCCATGTAAAAAGATGTGGTTTATCATTTTTCTCTATAATAAAACTATGGATTTTTTTATTAGAAATTAAACATTCTCGAAAAATTTTCAGTTCCGTTTTTGTTTGGATTAACAAAAGTGATTTTTCTTCCGCGTTTTAAGGTTGAGTTTTATTAGTAACGAGGTAGGGAATTACAGATTGGTATAAGAGCTCTAGATACGAATACCTAAGGAGTTGTGGAGATAGGTGTGTCATCGTGAGAGTGTTGCATTGTATATTTCATGTACATCTTAGGATATCTAGGAGACCATATAGCAGAACTTCATAGTTGTGTGTTATATGTTATGTGAGTATGGAATTGAATTTCAGGATTATTGTGAGATCTGGTGGCCTTTATAGAAATTCCATTGAAAACAGGTCTGATCAGTATTGTTTCTGAAATGGAGGGCTATGGAAGTTTACCAGGGGGAGTAATATTTTTTTGGAAAGCAACTCGGTGTGTGTTGTTGTAGCTGATGATTGCATGATTAATGTTAATTATTTTGATGCGTGACAAGATGGGTTTAGTGGCTAAAGATGATTATGTGGTATTGCATTGGTTTCGGTTAGTTACCCTTATGTGCTTAATTGATCATGGTTGTTCATCTCAGTTGATATGTTGTGGACGTTAGTTTAGTCCTAGATGAGGATGTTTT
Organism: Sarracenia flava; assembly: GCA_035668175.1. Lineage (NCBI taxonomy): Eukaryota > Viridiplantae > Streptophyta > Magnoliopsida > Ericales > Sarraceniaceae > Sarracenia > Sarracenia flava. Next base: position 5,280 of record JAULLF010441579.1, read on the forward strand.
CCCCTTTGACAACATGCCAGATTAGTTGGGCGTAGAATGCGATAGGCTCATGTTGTTGAGAAGCTTATATGTTAGGTGGTTGCTCGATGAGGTTTTGAGAGACGTAGTGATTTGTATGTCTTAGGTCGTGCTATATTGTGAGTCATGTATTGTTGTAACTCGTCTCTCGCATCATAAGCTGTGTATTGCTAAGTGCGAATGGATGGGAACGTGATACACGAGGGTAACATGGATGAGAACATAGTGGATGAGAGCATGGTGGTAAAGAGTGAAGTGACGAGAACTCTTAGAGATATAGGTCGAGCTTGGGAAGTATTCTTGTTTTGTGAGTGTCCTTAGTGGTCATTATGACGTCATGTAGTCGTTGATATTATGTTTCATGATTGTGCATTGTTTTAGGTAACCACGTTTGAGGTATACCTCCGTTTGAGATTGAGAGTTAGATCCTGGTGGTGAGGATCGATGAGTAGTTGATAGGGTTTTATACCTCGGCATGTGTGATGATTACGTTACGGTTTAGATACCCTTTGATTAGTCATGTGGAGTTTATGGAAAGTAAGTCGATTGTCGCCTTCATAGTCATGGATTATCCTGAGAGATTTTTCTGTGGCGAAGACCTAGGTGTGCTATGACAAAGTTGATGCTTGAGATAGTACTGTTAATGTGGTTAGCATGATTGTAGTCGGGTGTACTATGGTTAAGAGTCTTTCGGAAGATTTCACAAGAGACAATCATGTGCGGTTGGTAGTTGTTCCGACGATTGAGAGCTTATGACGTGAGACCATTTCCCCTTTCTTGCTAGTTCTTAGGCACGTGGTCATAGGAGTCAAGAAGTTAGTTGTTTTGGTATTCTTTCTTGTGTGATGATGTGGTCGTTTGAGGTGCCCTTCTGGGTGATGAGCGGGTGCGCTGGATGTTGCTAGTACGTGAGAGCGGTATGGTTACGTTAGGGTGGCACGTTGGGTAGTGTAGTGTTCTCTTGGTAGATCGAGGTGCTCTATGTTTAGGTAATGATATTGAGATTATCAAGTCATCATTTGGGGTAGTAAGAATTCCTTGTTGTTCTTATGGTATGTCAGGTGTAGGGAGTTCGTGACAGAGTCTAGTAATGCAGTGGCATGATTATGTCGGGGTGTCATTCGTATCCTCCTAAGTGTTTAGCTAGTTACCTTGTGTGTACCTATGATGAGCTTAAGGCCTGGTAGTCGGTATCGGTGTGGCATGATCGGATTAATGGTTGTGAATGTGTCCGAGCAATACTTAAGTTGGGGACTTAATGTCGTTGGTGATGTGTGTATCATAAGTGGTCGAAGATGTTTGGTACGATGATGTACGACGGTGTTTAAAGATTAATGAGTGATGAACGATGAGCTAGACATGAGTGGTTATGCTAAGGCATGGATGCAGATTGTGAGTTTGGATTATTTGTTGGTTTTCCCTTGGAGAGGGTAACCTTGTGTAGGGATGTCTTATTTCAAATAGTTTACAATATCAGTTGTGAGGAGATTGAGATTTTCTTAGTTTGTGCATTGTGGTGACCATCAGATGATGCTCTGTAAATGAGCCGGCATAGCGGCGTGAGTTTGTGTATGTTTCCTCTTAGCTTTTAGTGAGATAGTTCGTTGTTTCACTCTCTGGGTGTGAGAGTTTGGGTTGTGCTTTATAGAAGTCACACATGGATGTGCTGGTAGTCTTCTTTTATTGGGGTTGCAAGCCGTTAGTTGTTTTCTTGATTTGTAGCATAGGTCTCATATGGTTTTGGTTTCTGGTACCCTTGATGTTGGTTGATGTGAGATTTGTGTGTGGCTTCCCTAGAGGTGCTTTTCGCGTTTCTGGTTTCTTGTGGTTCTTTATGAATTGCTTTAGGTGATGTTTTGCTCGATATTGAAACTATTTAATCGTTTGGTGTCGAGGTTCAAGTCATTGGTTTTTGGAAGAAGATATAGTTTCATGAGATATAAGTGCATGATTCTTTTGAGGATATCGTTTGCGTGTTGGCTCAAAGGAGCCTAGATTTATGGGCCCTTTGCAGTATGAACAGTTATGGTCCGTGTGTCTGCTTAGACCAAGATGTGGGAATCTTGTGTACGGGAAAGGAGTTGTGACAAGAATGTCTGAAAGGTTATGGTGTTGAAGCATTTGTTCTCGCGGTAGTGCCAATGAAGTCGATGGTAGTTCTGTGTTGGTGCCTTGAGGGAAGGTGGGTAATGAGCGAAGCATTGGTTAGTTAAATGTTTGACCTTTAGATGGCTAGGGCCTAGGCTTAGCTCGTTTAGTAGGTTTAAGGTATGATGTGTGATGGTTGATTGTTTAAGTGCATGGCGTGTAACGTCCTGGCCTAAACTAATAAAACATCTAATAATGAATATCCGAAAACAGGATCTCATGCCGAATATCTAATCCTTTGAAACACAAGTTAGAGAAAAATAAGAATATTTCCCTTTTAAGAAAATTTAAGAAAGGTTGGAAAATATATTCTAACTCTGGAAATTTTTAGAATTTTCAGCAGGATTTCCTCTGTTTTTGGACTATCCCAAGTTATCGACAACCTCTAAACAGATACATGCACATCAACAATCAATATAAGCCCTTAAAGGGCATCAACAACGACACTCTTAAGCTATTCTATGCTATACCAAGCCGATAACGGCACAACTATACTACTGCTCAACAAACTAGCTCGAAATATCAATAAATCAAGGGTGGCCCGTAGGCTCTTACAACCCGAAAGCTACAGAAAACAAAACAATACTAACTGAACTGAAACGAAAATTAAAACTACCCATCAACATCTCACATGCATATATGAAATGATAATAGGCCTTATGGCCATACAGTTATCCACTAACTAAATAGAAATGTAGATAAATATGTGTTTATCCTGCTACAATGGAAGTGACTGGGCTGATGATGTAGACGCAATGCAAGGCTTTAAACTTTCACATTATTATCCTTATCCATAATCTCATACAGTTTAACCTGAAAATTTTTAAACAAATGGGCTGAGCCGAGTAGCAGGATAATAGACATTATAAATCACAAATATGATATGCAAGGTTAACATGTGACAAGTACTGGTGTTAATCATAAAAGTAGCAGAATACCTCGTTTTCTGGAGAATAAGTGTCACATGCCCATTTTCTAACAAAACGAGAGTTCTATTATAAAAATAACGGTTCCTTACAGTTTCCTTAGAAAGTGAATCACATAAAGCTTTCATTCAAAGAACATTGTGAACTTATGTTCACGGTCTCATTACCCGAACCCAACCAAGCGATGCAACTATTTTACAACCCGAAGGTTGAGGGCAAGGCCGGCCCGTCTACCTAGCAATGCAACTCTTTTACAGACCCAAAGGTCTGAGGGCAAGGCCGACCCGTATCCAATCCAATGCAACTCTTTTACAGACCCGAAGGTCTGAGGGCAAGGCCGACCCGTATCCAATCCAATGCAACTCCTTTGCTCGTAAACTTTACGTATACATAACATGCCACATATCACATAATCAATCACTAAGAATAGGAGATAAGAATACGTGAGGCTATTCTCCTACAGTTACTTTAGCCAAATTCCAAGTCTAATCATCAAAAATAAGGCTATTTTAAGGGAGCCTACACATCTTTAAACACATCTATCAAAATCCAACACAACATGACCAGGGTGTCATAGGTACTCATCACGATATTCCAACAAGAATATTTTTTTTGACAAAAACAAGAATATTTAATAGTACATGATATTCTATAACAAGAACACATACCATTATCAAGATGCCCTACCACACAGATATCATTAGAGATCCATCATTCATAGGTTGTGATTTTCTCAATTACGCATAATCATTTTCATAGATAACTTAATGTAAATGGTTTTCATAATTAAAGAGAGCACAACCATCACAAAATCCATGTTCATCATGTTGTCATTATTATGTTTGTTAACACAATTTCAGATGGACTTTTCAAAACTCAACACATTACATATAACTAACTCAACAGTATATTCATGAGGGCCCAATCCAAACATCATTGCAATCACATAAGCGGTCATGATATTCATGGTATCATACACCTATTTCTCAACCAACATATTTAGCTGTACGGATTTACGTTCTAATCAATCTCAACAGAGGAATTTCAACCGATTTTCGCTCACATACTCGTGGATTGAAATAGATTAGTCAAATTTCCTACTTCATGATTTTATACATCAAGTTCGTAATCCAAAGTTGGAATCAAAACAAGGTTTTCAGTAGGGCTCGACAATCCCGTAGGTTTCAATTCTTAATCATGGATCAAGACAAAGATTTGAATAAAACTTCAATCCATATCAAAGAATAGATTTAAATTTTCTAGAATCCTACCTCGCAACTGAGGCGACACCAAGAATCAATTCCACTTCGTAGCCGCTCCAAGACAGTTCCAGAAACAGCCTCAAACTGCCAAAAATTGATTTACCAGCTTGTGTGTTAATTAAGGAAGCCTAATATCGCATAGTCCAAAAATTACCAAATCTTAATCAGATGCTATATTCTACATCAATAACCCAGAATTGGAGTTAATTTTACAAAATAACTCCCCAGGGGCCGAAACTCCAAAATTGGTCCCAAATCCGACCTGAAAATCCTACTTTCTCCAAAATTGAAATCGATAACACTAAAATGATCCTAGCAAGCCTAGGAACATAGTTCTAAGTCCAATTTTATCATTCAATAGCTAAAAGCATGATAAAAATCCAAAAATCACAAATTCGGCCCCGTCGAGTTCGACAACCTCCCTCTCCCAATCGATCATAAAATCTAACCAATAATCCAAACTAAATTAGGGAAAATCTTCTTAAGAGGTAGAGGATTACCTTAGACAAAGAAATTCGAAGAAAACAAGCCGATCAGACCTTGAATCGACCCACAAAAGCCGCGGCATCTCCGCAGTCCTCTCCCCTGTTTTCGGTTCTCCTTCGCCGGTTTTCTCCTCATTTCTCGCCGACGTTGGCGGCGTCGGAGGCGCGTCGGGGTGGCGCCGATGGTCGGCGATGGCGGCGGCGCCGGTGAAGGTCTGTTCCGTCGTCTTCTTCCCCCGCCATCTCTCGCTATGTTTCTTTTCTTCTCTAGTGGGTCGCGTGTGTTGCGACTGAGATTTTTTTTTTCTTTTAAACCAAAGCTTCTAGGCTTTGGCTTAATTATAATTATTATTTTATTTTATTCTCTTTTTTGTTTTTAAAATTTTCTAGAATAACAATGTATATATATTTTACATAAGCTTTTCTCCTCAAACAAAATAAAAAAATGTTTTTCTTTTTGTCAAAAATATCCGGGTTTAAAGAATTATATAATTTTTTTTTGACTTTTAAATAAATATTAAATAAAAAGGCTCAAGCCGTTACAACCTCCCCAACTTAGAAGATTTCGTGCTCGAAATCACGGCACCTTACCGATCAAACCTGGTCTTATCAAAGAGACCTGTTTCACGTTTGCCCAATAAACTAATAATCTCCCCCTCTTAAGACTGAAGGTCAATTCTATAGATGACCTTGTCATCCTCAAACAAGATATTCAATTTGACACAAGCACACTTGAACTCATAGCTGTTACACATCC
>JAULLF010442674.1:0-10872 GCA_035668175.1 Sarracenia flava
GCAATGGCCAAGCTCAAAGTGATTTCATGACCCAACAAGCTCAAGCATCCACACTTAGTGGATTTTCCAAAAACAAATTGGCAAGGTGCGTAGTTGGAGCTAGGGAGCAATGGCCAAGCTCTAGACGATTTCATGGCCTGCCAAGCTCGAGCATCCACACTTAGTAGATTTTCCAAAAATAAATTGGCAAGATGCCTAACTTGAGTTACGGCTTTAGCAATGGCCCAGATCTAGACGGTTTCACGACCTGCCGAGTTCGATTATCAACACTTAGTGGATTTTCCGAAAACAAATTGGCAAGATGCCCAACTTGAGCTAGGGCTTTAGCAATGGTTGAGCTCTAGGTGATTTCATGACCTACCGAGCTTGAGCATCCACACTTAGTAGATTTTTCATAAACAAATTGGTAAGGTGCCTAGCTTGAGCTACGGTTTTAGCAATGGCCGAGCTCTAGGCAGTTTCATGAGTTGCAAAGTTCGCATCCACACTTAGTGGATTTGCTAAAAATAAATTGGCAAGGTGCCTAGCTTGAGCTAGGGCTATAGCAATGGTCGAGCTCAATGCGGTTTCATGACCTACCGAACTCGAGCATCCACACTTAGTGGATTTTTCCAAAAATAAATTGGCAAGGTGCCTAGCTTGTGCTAGAGCTCTAGCAATGGTCGAGCTCTAGGTAGTTTCATGACCTGTCGAACTCGAGCATCAACACTTAGGGGATTGTGCTAAAAAAAATTCAAGGTGCCTAGCTGTGCTATGGCTTTAGCAATGGCCAAACTGTAGGTAATTTCATGACTTGCCGAGCTCGAGCAACAACACATAGTGGATTTTTCAAAAACAAATTGACATGGTGCCGAACATAGTGGATTTTTCCAAAAACAAACTGGCAAGGTTCCTAGCTTGAGCTAGGGTCTTAGCAATGGTTGAGCTTTAGGCCGTTGCACGACATGCCAAGCTCGAACATCCACACTTAGTAGATTCGCCAAAAATAAATTGGTAAGGTTCCTAGCTTAAGTTAGGGTTTTATCAATTGCCGAGCTCTAGGTGGTTTCATGACATACCGAGCTCGAGCATCCACACTCAATGAATTAGCCAAAAACAAATTGGCAAGGTGCCTAGCTTAAGCTAGGAAGTAGTGACCGAGCTCTAGATGATTTCATGACCTGTCGAGCTCGAGCATCCACACTTAGTAGATTTACCAAAAATAAATTGACAAGTTGCATAACTTGAGCTAAAGCTTTATTAATGGCCGAGCTCTAGGCGGTTTCATGACCTACCGAGCTCGATCATCCACACTTAGGGGATTTGGCAAAAACAAATTAGCAAGATGCCTAACTTAAACTAGGGGTTTAGCAATGGCTGAGCTCTAGGTGGTTTCATGACCTACCTAGCTCGAGCTTCCACACTTAATGGATTTTTCAAAATAGATTGGTAAGGTGCCTAGCTTAAGCTAGGGTTTTAGCAATGGCCAAGCTCTAGGAGGTTTCATAACCTGCCGAGCTCGAGCATCAACACTTAGTGGATTTGCCAAAAACAAATTGGCAAGGTGCCTAGCTTGAGCTAGGGCTTTAGCGATGGTCGAGCTCTATTTGGTTTCATGACCTACCAAACTCGAGCATCCACACTTAGTGGATTTTGTCAAAAATAAATTGGCAAGGTGCCTAGCTTGTGCTAGGGCTTTAGCAATGGTTGAGCTCTAGGTAATTTCATGACCTGTCGAGCTCGAGCATCAACACTTAGGGGATTGTGCTAAAAACAAATTTTCAAGGTGCCTAGCTGTGCTAGGGCTTAAACAATGACCAAGTTGTAGGTAATTTCATTACCTGCCAAGCCCGAGCATCAACACATAGTGGATTTTCCAAAAACAAATTGGCATAGTGCCCAACTTAGCGGATTTTTCCAAAAACAAACTGGCAAGGTTCCTAGCTTGAGCAAGGGTTTTAGCAATGGTTGAGCTCTAGGCCATTTCATGACATGTCGAGCTCGAACATCCACACTTAGTAGATTTACCAAAAATAAATTGGCAAGGTGCCTAGCTTACGTTAGGGATTTAGCAATGGCCGAGCTCTAGGTGGTTTCATGACATGCCGAGTTCGAGCATCCACACTCAGTGAATTAGCCAAAAACAAATTGGCAAGGTGCCTAGGTTGAGCTAGGGCTTTAGAAATGGCTGAGCTCTAGGCGGTTTCATGACCTACCGAGCTCGATCATCCACACTTGGGGGATTTTCCAAAAAACAAATTGGTAAGATGCCTAACTTGAACTAGGGGTTTAGCAATAGCCGAGCTCTACGTGGTTTCATGACCTACCTAGCTCAAGCTTCCACACTTAATGGATTTTTCAAAACAGATTGATAAGGTGCCTAGCTTGAGATAGGGTTTTAGCAATGGCCAAGCTCTAGGCGGTTTCATAACCTACCGAGCTCGAGCATCCACACATAGTGGATTTTCTAAAAATAAATTATCAAGGTTCTTAGTTTGAGCTAGGGCTTTAGCTTTACTGAGCTCTAAGCGGGTAATGACCTACCGAGTTTGAGAATCCACACTTAGTGGATTTGCCAAAAAAAAAAAAAAAATTGAGAATGTGCTTAGCTTGAGCTAGGACCTTAGCAATGGCCGAGCTTTAGGCGATTTAACAACCTACCGAGCTTAAGCATCTAAACTTAGTGGATTTTCCAAAAACAAATTGCTAAGGTGCCTTACTTAAGCTAGGGCTTTAGCAATGGCCGAGCTCCGGGTAGTTTCATGATCGAGCTCCGGGTAGTTTCATGATCTACCGAGCTCGAGCATCCTCACTTAGTGAATTTGCCTAAAATAAATTAGCAAGGTGCCTAGCTTGAGGTATGGCTTTAGTATGACCTAGCTCTAAGCGGGTTATAACCTATTAAGCTTGAACATCCACACATAGTGGATTTGCCAAAAACAAATTAGTAAGGTGTCTAACTTGAGTTAGAGCTTTAGCAATGGCCGATCTCTATACGGTTTCATGACCTACTAAGCTCGAGCATCGACACTTAGCAGATTTTGCCAAAAACAAATTAGCTAGGTGCCTAGTTTGTTCTAGGGCTTTAGCAATGGTTGAGCTCTATGTAGTTTCAAGACCTTCCAAGCTTGAGCATCAACACTTTGTGGATTTCGCCAAAAACAAATTGATAAAGTGCATAGTTTGTTCTAGGGCATTAGCAATGGTCGAGTTCTAGGTGATTTCATGACTTGCTGAGCTCGAGCAATAACACATAGTGAATTTTTCAAAAACAAGTTGGCAAGGTGCCTAACTTAAGCTAGGGTTTTAGCAATGACTGGACTCTAGGCAGTTTCATTATCTATCGAGATCGAACATCCACACTTAGTGGATTTTGTCAAAAGATAAATTGGCAAGGTACCTAGCTTGAGCTAGGGCTATAGCTTAACTAAGCTCTAGGCTGGTTCATGACCAGCCAAGCTCGAACATCCACACTTAGTAGATTTTGTCTAAAGATAATTTGGCAAGGCACCTAACTTGAGCAAGGGCTTTAACTCATGCTCAACTACTATCCATTCGAGGTTAGCTAGGGTTTGTTTTGTGCCCAATGGCGATCCTTTTCAGGTCGGTTGGGATTTTCCTATTCCCAGCAGCGATCCTTTTTAGGTTGACTAGGGATTGCTTTGTGCCCAGAAGCAATCCTTTTCAGGTCAACTGGGGCTTTCTTGTGCCCAGCAACGATCTTTTTCAGGTCGGTTGGGACTTATTTGTACTAAATAGCGACCTTTTTCAGGTCAAATGGGACTTTCTTGTGCCTAGAAACAATCCTTTCACGTCGGTTGGGACTTTCTTGTTTCTTACAGTGATACTTTTCAGGTTGGCTAAGACTTTGTGCTCAATAGTTTTCATCTTCAGGTCGGCTGGGACTTTCTTATGCTTAGTAGCGTTCCATTTCAAGTTGACTGGGACATTCTTGTGCCTAGCAGCGATCCTTTCTAGGTTAATTGGAACTTTCTTACACCCATCAGCGATCCTTTTCAGGTCAGCTATGGCTTTGTGCCCAACAACGATCCTTTTCAGGTCGACTGAGATTTTCTTATTCCCATCAGTGATCCATTTTAGGTCGATTGGAACTTTTTTATGCCCAGCAACCATCCTTTTTAGGTCAGCTGGGACTTTGTGGCCACCAACGATCCTTTCCAGGTCGACTGGGACTTGCTTGTGCCCAACAACAATCCTTTTCAGGTCGGTTGGGACTTTTTGCCTAACAGCAATCCTTTTTAGGTCGGTTAGGACTTTCTTGTGCCCAACAACGATCCTTTTCCTTTGATGGTCAGCTGGGGCTTTCTTGTGCCCAGCAATGATCTTTTTCAGGTCGGATGAGACTTTATCTCTAACATCGATCCTTTTCATGTCAACTAGGACTTTCTTGTGCCCAACAGGAATCCTTTTCTGGTCCGTTAGGACTTTGTTCCCAACAACGATGTAGTGGTACGAATCGTTTCAATTTCAAATTTTAAATTAAACTGGGTTTTAAAATTTATTCCATAAAGATTTTCGTAAAACTGATTAAAATTTTGAAACGAATTAAAATTCGATTTTGATTCGAAGTCATTACTTCGAACCGATGGTTCTAGAATCTCAGGAATATTATTCTAGGGTGTCGGGTTAAGTTTCAGGTAATTTGGATTGGATACATGCCTCAATTTTTAAGATTTCAAGCCGAGCCTTCTAGTAGGGATCCACTCGAGCGAGCACTAGGCCACTCGAGCAATGGGCTCTAGCAGACTGCTATTTTTATACATCATCATATCGCCTTTTTGTTATGTTTTAAGCCCAAAACTCCTTCTATACACCAAAGGAGATTGTGGGATGACGCTAGGGTAGTTGAGGTAAGCTTGAGACTGAATCTTAGGCTCTGTTTGGTAAGATTTCTTTGCTTTTATCTTGAGATTTAAGCTATACTCGATGTATTTTGTATATTCACTGAAACTATTTTTGTTCTAGGTGATTTCTGAGGTTTTAGGCTCGGTATGGGACTAATATTGCATCCACTCTTCATCATTGAGGTAAGATATATACTAATCTTTAAGATTTTGTATATTATGAATGGATTATCTTGTTATATTAGCATACTTGAGATGATATTAGCTTGTCAATTTGATCACTAATTCATGAGAACGAAAATCACATATTAACCTAGGGTTTGGATTTGGGGGTTTTAGGTAGAATTGGAAAAAATGGTCAATTGACCCAATCCTTATGAAGTTGAGCTTAATTAGATATAATTGAGCTATATGTGAACCTATATTAACATTAATATTCTTATTTCATGAGTTGGTTTGGTTGCGATAAATGTATCGTGTGATAGATAAGCTTAGGCTTATCTTGAATTTAGGATCGAATTATGTAATGATTATATAATTTTGCATTGTATATGATATGTTAGAGTTGTTGAGAATGATTTTGATTGTTTAGGCTTTGTGAAATTCGACAAGGGGGACCCATTCCTTTGGTCACAGACCATATGATGGGCTAGACTTCGTGGAAGTCAACAAGGTGAACTCACTCCTTTGGTCGCGGACCATAAGTTGGGATGACTTTACAGAAGTCAATGAAATGGGGGACCCACTCCTTCGGTCGTGGACCGTAAGTTGGGGATGAGTGTATCGATCCATAGGAGCCCATCCCTCTAGCTGTGGTCATGAATTGGGCATGACTTCGAGGAGGTCAAAAAGAGGGACCCACTCCTTCGGTCGCGGACCGTACGTTGGAAATGGCTTCTCAGAAGCCAAGTGGTTTGCATGTGGTTACCACCGAGGTGGTGATCACTTTGTTGGTTAAGGCAAGGTAAACGTGAAAATATAATATTTTCAAAATTGATTATGCAAACAATGTTTTTGGTCATGAAAATAAATTTATTTTAAGCTTATGTTTATTGTGGATTGTTGCATAATCACTCGTACATCATATACATATTTCTTTGATTATCATATGTCCTACGAGACCTAGCTCATGTGTTGTTTTAAAACAACATTCTAGGTAACAATGGAAAAGTGGTCTTTGAAGGTTAGATGGATAGATTTGACACTTCCCAAATCACCATTGATGCGGGATTGGAAGGATTAGATTTGTAGCACTTTGGCTACTCTTCTTATTTCATGATGTTGTTTCTATTCATGTTGGAGCTATGTACTAAACATTGATGCTTAGTTTAGTTTTGTTGGATGAATGTAAGGCCATAAGTCCAAGTATATTATTTGCATGCATATGGTGAGATGTTGGGGTTGATCTTTCGGTACGTTTGGTACACTTTACAAACTTCTATAATTGTAAGTTTTTAGCTTGCAATTCTATGATGGATGGGATAAATAAAAAAAATGTCTTTTCATTCCTGTGTTGAATGATGGATTAGCAATGATACCTTGAGGCAATGATTGGAATAGTTTTGGGTGTGTGTATGTATATATAGGGACTTGTCCAAATTGGAGATTTAAGAATAAGATTTTGAAAACTTTTCCTAAAGTTTAAGTGTCAATCATTGGTTTGTTTTCCAAGCGTTAATCTTTGAGAGTTTCAATTTAGTAAACCTCTATGATGACCCAAACTATCTCAACAATAATATTATCTTGTGTTTGGAGGCTTTAAAAATCAATTTTTAAAATTAAGGCATGTTACAGAATTTTCTGTCAACTTGCAGTATCTGAGGGGTCTACTCGAGCAGATGGGGGACCACTCGAGTGGTCTCTACTCACAATAGTTTTCTGACTTTGTTGTCTTAAAACATGATTTTTTAAGAAATGTTTTGGGGTATGTTTGGACATGAAAACTGTGGGTTTTTTTTATATATTTATTCACAAAAGAAGATTTCCAAATTTAAGTTTTTGAATTAACAAACTTGGAGTTTTCGTGAATGGAAACCAATTAAGAAAATCATGGTTTGTTAGCCGGTTTAGAGGTGATCCGATTCTATGCCCAGTTCACTTGGTTTATTTATCGAGGTTAAATAATCAGCTAAGGTTGGCTTGGACTTTCTTGGGCCAAGCAGCGATTCTTTTAAGATTGACTGGGACTTTGTGCCCGACAACAATCCTTTTCAGGTAGGTTGGGAATTTCTTGTACCCAGTAGCGACCCTTTTCAAGTCGGTTGAGACCTTATTCGTGCCCATCAGTGATCCTTTTCAAGTCAACTAGGACTTGCTTTGTAGGCATTGTCTTTCACGCATTATGCAATCAAGTCATCAAAACGTATGTATGATCTTCTCATTAATCTTTGAAAATTTTACATCTAATGAATACAATTCAATGAAAATAAATCCTCAGGTTATGTGCATTCCAAGGCTTCGGGATCGATTTTCCTCCATCATCACCAAGCCATATGCACCAATGCCAACGACCGACACCACCTTTAATGAGCCCTCCCAGGTTGGGCCCAGCTTTCCATCAAGAGGGTCCTTTGTGTTGACCATGACCTTTCAGAGGACAAGCTCCCCAATCTGAAATATTTTTAAGTGAACCCGCTTGTTGTAGAATCTTGCCAACTCTTGCTGGTAAGATTCCAACTTGATCAGCGCTCGGTCTCTCCGTTCTTCCACAAGGTCCAAATCTCGGGAGATGTTAAGGTTGTTGCCTCCGACATTGAATATCTATTAAGATGGTGGGAAGGCTGACCTACGGTGGTATAACGGCTTCAATCCTATATGTAAGCATTAATGGCGTCTCTTCTGCGGATCTCCTTAGTATGGTATCCCAAAGTAGTGACAGAAGCTCGTCCACTCACTTCCCGTTAGCTTTTTCCAACCTTCTCTTATTTCTGGCAGGAGGGTTTTGTTGAAAATTTCTTCTTGACCGTTACTCTGAGGAAAGGACTGGGTGGAGAAGTAGTTCTTGATGTCGTGGTACGAGCAAAAACATTTGAAGACTTTACTGTTGAACTACTTCCCGGTGTCCACTACCAGTGCTTGTGGGATGCCGAAGCACATGAGGATGTACTTCCATACGAACCTTTTGGCGTCCACGTCCTTGATGTTAGTGAGGAGTTCTACTTCGATCCACTTTGAGAAGTAGTCTGTTGCCATAATCATCAACCTCTTGTTGTTGGGTGCCTTAGGCATTGGGCCAACAATGTCGAGTCCCCATTGAGCAAACGGCCACGGACTTGTGATAGGGCTCAAAGCTTCAGCGAGTTGCCTATGTAGAGAGGCAAAATTTTGGCACTTCTCGCATTTTTTGCGTACAGCAATGTGTCATTCTACATGTAAGGACACCAATACCCCTGGCTGAGTGCTTTATTGGCAAGCGACAGTTCTCTCGTGTGTGCTCCAAAGATCCCTTCATGTAGCTCATATAAGAAGCCCTGGATTTTGCTAAGGTGGACGCATAGCAAATAAGGTCCAGAGAAGAACTTCTTGTATAATTGGCCATTCGGGGACATCCAGAACCGTGTAGTATTCTACCTAAGCTTGTGCGCTCCCTTCTCATCTTCGGGCAGTTCTTCTTCCACTAGGAACTTAATGATAGGATCCATCCAATTCGGGTTCAGCTTTACTGGGATGATGTAGAGTTGCTATCATTTAACAGATATCCTTGGATCAGGTTGGGCTTGTACCTCTATCACCGTTCGAAGTTCCGGGTCTGTTGTGGAGGCTAGAGCTACTAAAGCATTGACATGAGAGTTATTGTCTATGCTTATCTTCTTACCAAATCTAAAGCCTGTGCCAGGTAGGCGACCATACTGTCATCCCGTGCTACGTATTGATTGTGAAGTTGATTGACTACTAGTTGTGAGTCATAGAGAATCTTAAGTTGCTTGGGTTACAACAATGAAGTACTCATAAGATCGGCTAATAACGCCTCGTATTTAGCTTCATTGTTGGATGCTGCAAAGCCAATCCTAATCGAATGCTCTATGATGGCTCCCTTATGGGAGATAATGACCACTCCTGCTCCTCACCCCTTCTCGTTAGACGTTCTGTTGGTGTACATAGTCCATTCTCACGTTTGAAATTCTGTCGCATCGACCTCAGTTGTGGTCGACTTCTCTTCCCCGAGCTCGGCCATATGCTCCTCTACCCTTAGGTTCGTGGTAGTATCTGCTTCGAAAATTCAACGAGAAAATCAACAAGCACCTGCCCAATGACTGTTGTCCTAGGTTGGAAGTGGATATCGTACTCACCGAGCTCCAACGTACATCTGGCGATCCTTCTAGAGAAGTTGGCGTTGTGGAGCTTTCAGAGGGTGGGCCGTGAGGACGACAATCTTGTGATCTTGAAAGTAGTGTGCCAACTTCCTAAAGGCCTTGATGAGTGCAACGGCAAGCTTTTCCAGGGGGAGGTACCTAATCTCCGCACCTAAGAATGTTCGACTTACATAATAGACGGGTTTCTGCACGGAATCCTCGAGCTTGAAAAGTACTGCACTTGCAGAATGCTCTGACACCACCAAATATATGTTTAGCTTCTTCACTTGGTCAAGCTTGGAGAGGAGTGGATTTTTGGTGAGGTACTCCTTCAAGTCCTGTAGTGCTCGGTCGTAGTCTTCTTCCCAGTAGAAGCCCATTCTCTTTTTCAAGAGCTGGAAGAAGGGTTAGCACTTATCAGATGACTTCCTAATGAACTGGTTAAGTGCTACGGCTATCCCCGTTAGCTTATGCACCTCTTTGATCATCTTAGGGGACTAGACACGTTGTACCGTCGCAATCTGCTCCCGATCTGCTTCAATTCCTCTCCTGCTGACCAGGTGCCCCAAGAAATTTCCTAACTCCATTGCGAATGCACATTTTGAGGCATTGAGCCTGAGCTTATAGAGCTTAAGAACCTTGAAGGTCGATACGAGGTCAGCCAGATGCTCCTCCTACTGCTTGGTTTTAACCATCATGTTGTCAAAATAAATATCGATCGAATGACCAAGCATCGATTAGAACATCTTGGTCACCAATATCTGGTAAGTTGCCCCGGTATTATTTAACCCAAAGGGCATCACCTCATAGCAGTATAGCCCTTTAGGAGTGATAAGACTTATTTTCTCCTGGTCTGATGGGCTGAGGGCTATCTGGTGATACCCTATGTAGGCATCTAAGAAGCTCATCTTGTCATGCCTAGTAGTGGAATCAACCAGTTGATCGATCTTCAATAAGGGGAAGGAATGTTTAGAGCATGCCTTTGTTGGGATCGTGGGCCGCGAAAGCGTGTGGGGTTTTAAAAAATCGATTTGGTGCGCGTTCTTCTTGAAAAGGGACATGCAAACATAGAATGGACAGTAGCTATACCGATAGTGATTTGTCGAAAAATCACAAAGGTTCCACGTAACCGTTGAGATGACCACGCGATCTTCTCACGTATAACCCTCGCACGTACTTGACTCTGGTGTGTGGGTACCGATCCCAGACAAGTTCCACTAGACTTCAACACACTTGATCTTCTCTAACCTCCAAGAAAAAAGCAAGAAACCGAGGGAGAGAAAAGAGAGGGGGTGGCGGCAACCTTGGCAAGATAAGGCTATGGTTGTGTTTTAATTCTCATATCTTTTATATAGAAAGCCTCCATGTATTTTTAGGAAAAATAATATTAATTATAATATTATTTTATCCTTCCAAAATACATAAAATTATTTATAAAACATATACATCAAACACCCATAAGGGCCGGCCATGTCTAGGAAAAATAGGAGAGAGGGAGAAAAATTCTCCACTTTCCTAAAAATCCCTCAAGAGAATTCATCCTTGTCTAAATCTTAGTTATCCAAGATATATTAAATATATCTAAACTAATCCGATTAGGCAATCATAATCTCTAGGGCCGGCCACCTAGGGATAAATTCCTAGGTGTGCCAAATATCCAAAATGCCCCCGAATATTTAATTTAATACCTTGAACGTCCCGGCGATAAATCCGACGATCGAATTAAATTAAATAAA
>JAULLF010444874.1:520-10855 GCA_035668175.1 Sarracenia flava
ATATTAATCTCCACCTTTATTTATTAATAAAGAAAATTATGCATCCAAAATCATTTAACATTTAAGAGTTGATTTCACATGGAGCAAGACATGAAGATTTTTATATTGAATCATGCAATAGTCTTATGCTTTGATTGAAACTTTGGCTGCAATATCAGCATATGCAAACACAGCATTTATCAATCAATTTTATCAAAATATTCAGCAGTATGTGAGATATAAAATCAAAGGCTTGATACCAAAAAGGACAGTATAACATAGCATTTTATACACAGATATAACAGTAAAAGAAATCACAGAAAAAGGCACAAGAGAGTCGAATCACTAACATGGTGAGTCGAATCATAGTGATTCGGATCAGCATATAGTGGGTCGGATCACCTTTGTGGTGATTCGAATCAAGGCAGTGAAAATGCAAGAATGAAGTATGGAGGAGTCAATTCTATGATGCAGGGAGTTGATTCTTATGAGAAAAATGCATTGAATAAAGTCTAAGGGAGTCGACTCAAGAAACTACTGAGTCCACTCATGAAAATGAAAATACATAAAGATGCACAGAGGAATCAAATCATTGAATGAGTGAGTCGATTCTGATTAGAGAAAATACAAGCAAATGCACAGGTGATTCGACTCTAGGAGGCAGTGAGTCGAATCATGTCAATGAACAATTTATGAAAATGCATGAAGGGATCGATTCTAGGAATGGGTGAGTCGAATCATCAACACAAAAACAATACAAGGATCCGACTCATGTGACAAGTGGGTCAATTCATATCAAGGAAAATATGTGAATAAGCACAAGTGAGTCGAATCGTCATCATAAAAACAATATAGGGAATCAACTCATAGTCATAAAGAATCAATTCTAACAGCATTCAACAGCAAATTGCATGCATTTAAATATGGCACATAATCATACATATTGCACTTACACAGTCAGATTATTCTCATTAAAAAAGGTGTGAATTTACCTCTTTAGCTAATGCAAAAATATAACCATTTGGTCTTGCAAATTGCAGTCACCTGCAAGTGACTGATTCATCATTTTGGGGCTTTAGTATGTGAACATTTTGGCCTTGTCCATCATGTTCCTCAGTCAAATCTCTTCTTAGCTTCCTCCTGCAAAAGAATACGAGTAGTGTCCTCGTACACATATCAAATTGGGTCCTTGAGGATTAGCACAATAAACCAAATTTTGCATATAAGGAGCATTATACCTATATGTTCTGAGAGGTGGTTTTGCAGAGGCTTTCCATTTGGATTTCCTCATATTCCTAGGTCTCCTATGTGTCGTCTTGGCAACTTTGGGTGGAGGATCACCAATCCTAATCCATACCCTTTCTGTAGGTTTGTTGCCTTTAAGTCCAGAATAACAAAACTTGACAGTATGCCCATTTTTGCCACAAGAATTGCCGCTTATAGGCGTTGGCAGATTAGTTTTGAGAAAAGCATTCTTGAGTACTGTTTTATGCTCATTAGGATTAAAACCAAGTCCTTCCCTTTTGAAAGTACATTTTGTGCCAAGAATCACATCTAAATTATTTTCTCCTTGAGTGAATTTAGCTATGATTTTTGTTAAGTCTTCAACTTTTTGTTTTAATATAACATTTTCTTCTTGAAAATCAGTTGAGACTATAGGGACATATTCCTCCTTTTCTTTTTCCAAAAATTTAATTTTTGATTTCAATGATGCGATTTCCTTTTCATAGGACTTGATATTCAAATTTTGTTCTTTAATCACTTTGAGATAATCCTCAAGAGCTTCTTGAAGCTCATCATTATCATCATCGCTATTTTTATCAGATTCACTATCATTTTCAGAAAAATACTTTACCTCACTTCTATAAGCCATTAGAGCAAGGTTGGAGGCTTCACAGTCAGTGGAGTCATCATCTTCAACACTTGAATCTGATTCATCCCACGTAGCCTTCATTGCCTTCTTTGGATGTTTCTTTTTCTCCTTCTTGAGCAAAGGACAATCAGGCTTTATGTGGCATGGTTTTAGGCAGTGATAGAAAATGATTTCCATCTCCTTTTCTTTCTCCTTGGAGTTAGATTGGGCCTTCATTCTTCTCTTTCATTCTGTTTTCTCTCTCAAGATTCTTGCAACTCTTTTTGAAATGAGTGCAATTTCATTTTCATCATTTTTACTCCCACTTTGTGATTTTTTTTCTTCTTCAAGGTTTTGGACAGATTTGAAGACAAGTGTGATGTTCCTCATCATCCTTCCTCAGAGTGTACTCATGGGTTATGAGGGATCCAAGTAAATCATCTAGGCCAAATGTAGTTAGATCTTTGGCCTCTTTTATGGCAGTGACCATTGGTCTCCACTTCATTGGCAAAGATCTCAAAATCTTTCTAACAAATTCAACATTAGAAAAGATTTTGCCAAGAGATTTCAAATTATTAATAATAGGATTAAAGCAAGTAAACATATCGGCAACATCTTCATGAGGATGCATGATAAACAATTCATAATCTCTAGTTAGAATATCAATCGTTTTATCCTTAACTTGATTGGTACCTTCATGTGTAACAACAAGTTTATCCCATATATCTTTAGCATTTTCACAAGTTTGGATACGGTTGAATTCATCAAGACCTAAAGCACAGTGTAAAAGGTTTACGGCCTTAGCATTGATTTGGAGCATTTTCCAATCAGCATCATTATTGTAAGATTCTGCCTTTGGTGTGGTCTTGCCTTCGGTGGTTGAGTTGAGAACTAATGGTCCATCAATGATAGTTCTCCAACCAGCCATGTCTTGGGATTGGATAAAATAGGTCATTTAAGTTTTCCAAAACATGAAGTTTGATCCATTAAA
Organism: Sarracenia flava; assembly: GCA_035668175.1. NCBI lineage: Eukaryota > Viridiplantae > Streptophyta > Magnoliopsida > Ericales > Sarraceniaceae > Sarracenia > Sarracenia flava. The sequence continues at coordinate 3,343 of JAULLF010444874.1, forward strand.
AAATGGTGGTCTATATGCGGATTGGCCTTCAGCAAAGATACAGCTAGTATTTGTGTTTGCCATAGGATCTCCTATAGGTTGTTAAGTCTAAAAGAAAAAGTAGGTAGCAGGGCTCTTATACCAATTGTTGGTCCACTAAGCACAACCCAAAGGGGGGGTGAATGGGTTGTGAGGCAAACTAAAACAATTTCTAACACTTTAAAATTAATTCTAATGTGCAGCATAAATTAAACAAGATAAAGTGCAAGAAATGAACAGAGATAAGGGAAGAGACATAAATAATATATAGTGGTTCGGCTAAAGCCGGCCTACGTCTACTCCCCAAACATCTTTGGGAATTCACTAAAAGATTGCTTACAGGTAAATCGTAACCGTTACAACAACCTTCTTACTGGTGAGGCGTAACCAACTATTCTTACAGGTGAATCGAAACCTAATCTTCGATTGTGGGCAAAGCGGAACCACCTTCTTTGTTATAAGGCAAAGCGGAGCCTTTGACCTTGATGTAGTTGAAGCAAGAGTAACATGGCTCTATCAAAGTTGTAGCAGCAACATGAGGATTCTGGCTCTACTGAGAATGAGAAGTTACAGTGGGTGTTCTCCTTGTTGGGATGATTTTTATAATGTTAACCTCACTACGATAAATATATATATCTGAAAATGATTTACAATAAATGAGGAGTAAAGGAGAGGAGTGCAACAAGTCTGGTGTGAAAACCAGAGGAAACTAAAGCTTTCAAGGATGAGAATTTAGGTTCGAAGCAGAGGAGTAGTAAATAAAAGTTTTTGATTCTTGTCTCTTGTTCACCAACCTTCTCAATCAGGAGTAATGACTCCTTAAATAAGCTCCATCTAATTTTTGAACGTTGGAGTACACAACTAGCCGTTGGAATTCAAAAATCTAGCCGTTGTGAAGTTTCAGCACAGAGAATTCCTTTGCATGGATCGACTCAACCTTTCCTTGATTCGGCTTATGTTGTTCTTCAAGTATCAAGGGGTCGGCTCATGTCTTCCTTGATTCAGCTCATTGCTTTGAAATTTTTCAATTTGTATTGCATGAGTCAATTCATACTTCCTTGAATTTGACTCATGAAACTGCTTTCAACACAGAGAATCGAATCATGCTTCTGTTGATTCGACTCATATGGTGATCTTCAACTTTGGGAGTCGAATCATGTCTTCTATGACTCGGCTCATGCTCCATTAATTTCTGATTCTCTTGAGGAGTGAGTCTGCTCATGGGATCCAAGGATCGAATCATGTTTTTCCAGTCTTCGAATTTCTTCAGTGATGGATCAATCCATGTATTTGATGATTCGACTCATGTAGTTGATGATTCAGATCTTGCAATTGATGATTCGGCTCATGAGGTGCAAGGATCGAATCAACTTCTCCTTTTTCACCTTGATGATTCGAATCATGCCTATGACGATTCGACTCATATGGAGTCTTGAGGCATAAACGATTCGGCTCAAGCAAATCATGATTCCATTCATTGGCTTGATGGATTCGAATCATTGCTTATTCTTTGCACTGAGGATCGACTCAATCCTTTGTGGATTCGATCCATGACTTGTGGGCTCAAAACCACATTTGTTCTCCAAATCTTCAAACTTCACAAACTTCAACGGCTTTAAAGCGTTTTGTCTTGAGGCACCAATTCTTCTTGAATCTTCCAAGGCTTCAAGATCTCCTTTTGACTCTTTGACTTGGGCTAACAATTCCCATGATCTTCAACTTTCATTGATCTTCAAAATCTTCTCTCCCCTTTTGATCTTCAAGATCTTCTCTTGACTTTTGATGTGCATGGCCTTGATGGATTCGATGACTCTTGTTCTTATCACTTTCAATCTCAAGTCTCATCAAGGTCTACAACCTTAAGAGATCTTCAAGGTCTTCAATCTTCATTATCTTCAAGAACTTCTCTTGAAGTCTTGATGTGCAAGAGCTTAAGATAGAGCCGAAGGAGTTAGACAAACTTAGAGAGAAAGAGAAGTCCCCTTCACCAACTAATAGTATTTGATGAGACAAGAAATAATGCTTTATCCATATCTCTTCTCTTTCTTCTTCTTCTTCTACTAGTTCTTCTTCTTCTTCTTGAGTCCTTGGACTTGAACCTTGATGTCCCTTCTTGGCATTCTTTTGAGCTTCCAAGATCAATTTAAGAAGCCGATCCATTCAACGGGTTGACTTTTTGCTGTGTTTCAAATGTAGATATAACCTGAAACTACTTTCTAAGACACAAGCAAATGTTGGCAACAAACAAATCATTGTGTTGTTATTTTCAAAACCAATACAAAGCTTGATTGAAATGTGTTTTGGCTAACAATAGGAAACATATTAAATTTTGGTGTATATACAAATGTCTGAAAAAATATAATTGATAAGTAATGGAAGCAACAAAAACAATACCTCTTGACCACTAACAACAATGGTAGATTAGCCTTCTTGTTTCTTCTGACACTCATCTTGGCTACAAACATAAGAAGTGCGACATAAGTATGACAACATTTTTTTGACATATATAACATTTAAATGTATTATGAATTCTTACTAAAAATATATCCACACACTGCAGAGGCACTTAGGAATCATCTTTTCAGGACCTTCATTTTCTATTGGTACTGTAAAACAAAAAATAACAAATTAACTGGTAAACAACTATAACCCAATGTCCACGAGAATTAAAGAAGCTAAATTGAAAATGAATGAACTTTTGGATAGGCCATCCTTCATGAAAGTGAGTACGATATCCAATGCCATTCAAAGTAAATGCATAAAAAGTAATTATGTCTGGTGAAAAACTAAATAAATGTTCAAGATAATATATAAATGCTAGACAGAAAATACTATAAACTTAATAGTGGGAGGCATGATTCCAATAAAACGTTATCGGGAATAATGACTACTAACATATTGAGAACAATTGTAAAAAACATCACATGTTTATTGATACTTATGATCACATTACCTACCTTGTTTTTCATGTTCATTTGATTGCTTATCACCTTCATGTGAATAGCTCTCATGAAACATACATTTGTTCCTGATATCGTTTCCACAGTTTCAACTTATACTAGTATGGGGGAATAATAACTTCATGAGCCGAGATTTAAATGTCAACTTTCTAACCATATGTTTTTTTTTTATAAATGATCATATTACAATACACATAAATGAGAAAAGGTGTCGGGTTATAACGCCATGAACCTGTAACAATAAATGATTCATGGAAATAAACCCAACAAGCCAATATTGTAAGCTGACTACCTTGAAAAGCTTAACTTTTGAAAAAATTCTTTTAGAAAACCAAGATTTAACCCACTTTAAGCTAAGTAAAAAGGAATCTTTTTGTATTCAAAAGTGATGAAATAAGCTTAAAATGGTAGCCAAACAAACCCCTAAGACTTTGGTTCAAATTAGAAAAAGAAGTTGGAAAACCCAAAATAAGGTAATTGCTTTATCGGTCTTGGGATCCGCTCGAGTAGTGGGGTGCCAGCAGCTTTTGTTTTGATACTTGAAAAATTGGCTAAGTGTTGAAAACATGTAAATTTTCACCATCTTTGAAAACCCAAACTAACCTTTGACAAAAATAATTCAAAAACCCACAATAGGAGAGAAAAACTTACCAAATCACAAATCCAAGATTTTCCATATTCTGATATATAAGAGGAATACATTAAATAAACTTAAAAAAGCCCTCCAAGCATAAAAACAGGCTTTACATGCATGCACAAATGTATTAGCCTTAGGGCTTTATAATAACTTATAATCTTCCATAAACAAGAATATCAAAAGAATAGGATTTACATGTCAAGTTCCCATATGTTTACATCTAACCAACGTTATCAAAATATACAAAATAAACATTGCCACCAAGCCCAAAGTGCTACTCCGCTGCTTTCTTTCCGTTATGACCTGAAATATTATTAGGACAACGTGAGCTAAAACTCGTAGGATGAAAGACTAAACATGAACAAAAATATGAAATGCGATGATGGCTATGCGAATGCACGTACGTTATATAAGAAAATTTCTCTTTTTACGTTTTTAGAAAACCGAGACGCATAATCTATTTTTATTCAAACCATTTCCCATTTGATCAAAACCACCGTGTTAATCCGGGTTCCTTACATTCACATCCATAGGTATTCTTACACGGCCACGTACACCAACTTACCCACGTACGCACCCTTTTCAGACTTTCACCATCGGATACCAAGTACTCTAACTAGAGTAATGTATGTTTTCTAAACTTTCACCGTCGGACACCAAGTGTCTTAACTGTAATAATGCAAGTTTTTCAAACTTTCATCGTTGGACACTAAGTGCCCTAACTAGAATAATGCAAGTTCCAGACTTTTACTGTCGAACACAGAGTGCCCTAACTAGAATGTTACCGAGTCCAACCCAACTGTGGTTCCTCTCATCAATACGCACCTATACACACACACACACACACACCACACCAAGTCCAACTACATAAATTTCTAATTTGACCAATAGGGTTAGGTTTTCAACCAATACACCCCCCAATTTCCAATACACATGATTTCATCAAAACACTCAAATTACGATATTTTCATAAATAGGTTTCCTTAAGTCCCAATTTCATGTAAATAAAGTCAACTTCATAGATTTAGGTTCCCTTACCCAAAATCCATAATTTTGTGCATTTTAATCCAACCCAAATCCTAGTTTTTCATAATTTAAATTAATATGATATTCCCCTTAATCACAAGATAGAGATCTCACATATATCACCAATTTCATGAATCATAACTCAAAACTCAAATATCAAACAAAGGGTACCATGGTTTTCAACCTTTTCATGCTCAAAATATGATATAAGTTAGAAATACCAAATATACAACTCATATCATCATCATAATCAATAATAGTCTAGGATCCTACCTTGTATAGCTCAAAAAAAAAAAAAGAAGGGAAGAAGCAAGAACTCAAGCCAAACCACTCATAAGCTCGAAATCCATCGATGAGCAAGTTTGAATCTCTAAGAACTAAGCTCCTAATTATCCAAGGGTTGAAGAAAATGAGTCATAGAGCTTTAATCCTCCCCAAAACAAGCCTTAATAGTCACCAAGAACAAAACCCTTGAAAGTTTCTGATGTTTAGAGCAAGAAGGAGTATAAGAGAATGAGGGGGAAATGTCTTGACCCAAACTAAAAATGCCTCAGCTGCTTGACCTCTTGAGCGGTCTTGGGATCCGCTCGAGTGATCCCCCTACAAGGACACATCGAAGAAAGAAATTTAAAATAAGTTTGATTTTTCATCCAAATGTCTCAAAACTCGCCACAACAACCCAGAATAATAGTATCCATATATCTACTAAGATACATAGAGTCAGAGACTGTTACCTAGCAACAACTTACTAAAATTAAAATAATTTTTAAAAATTAAATACTTTAATTCAAAACAAATTAATCCTTAAATCAAGAATTAATATAAACGGAAATTTAAATGAACGAACCGGGTCCCTACACGAGTGGTGCATGGTAAAATTAGCAGAGGAAGAAATAAATAGCTTAGAGGTACTTTATAGTTGCAACATGCTCATATAGTATCCTATTGTACTTCAATCAACTAGTTAATTTTTAAATTACTATTAGAATGTGAACAATTAAGCAGAAGCCTACATGTTAAAGGCATTGTTGATGTTGAAATGGTAAGAAAAAGCCACCAAAACTAGCAGATAAGGACAAAAGTGCTTAAACGAAGGACAAGGTAGTAAAAAGGGTCGAGTCGGGAACGTTTGTCAGATAATGGAAAGTTATTCTTTGTCACAACATATTGTACATGCATGTTTTGATGTAGTTTCTATGTTTTGGTGCAATTTTTTCTACATGTTTGAAACAGAAGATTCAAGCTGATAGTAAGACATTGGAGAAGCTCGATGTTTTGCACATGAAGTATATGAAAAAGAAAAATGCCTTAATGATGCGTATAATTCATGTAATGGAAATAGAAACAATATAGTGGACTCAAACTTTGTAAATAAGATTTCAAAGAGTTAGAAAGGTAAGTTGTTAAATGCACAAAATATCTTAAGCACATAAATTAAATGATTAAGAAACTCGATGACAAAATTGAGAAGGTATAGGCCTAAATACTTTTTATTTTAATCGAACTAATGTATGACAAGTCACTCATGAGTTAGTCTATAAGATTCATCAAATATTAATGGAATGACACAGACTTCTGCGTATTGAACAATCCACTTTCGAAACAAAAACAAGATATTCTTTCAGTGGATAATAATTTGTTCACATAAGAGAAAGTCTAAGAGGAATTTAAGGAGAAATCTAAATGTGCTATGCTCTCATCCTAATGTTATGCATGCAAAGATGATGAAGTCAGGTAATCAAAGGAATGAAATTGTTTGTGTAATGAAATTGAGGATGTGATGATATATGGCATACTCAAATTGACAATAAGTTTTCTTAGAGTCGATTGGTAACTAGCTTAAAAGTTTGCCTTTTTTGTGTGTTTTTAGCCACGTAGTTAAATTGAGTTCAAATTAGGTGGTTTATTAACTTAACTTTTAATCAAGTTTTTTTTTAAATGATTTATTTGCATAAAACGTGTTAGGTTTTTAGTTTTTTGTTCAAAATATACAATTTTATCCTTATATAGATACATATATATATATATATATATATGGATGGAGGCATTTGGGGGCGAGTGGGGATATCTGCCCCACTCACTTAATTTTAATTTTATTTTATAAATATCAAAATTTTGACCCACCCAAACCCGTCTGCCCCCTCTGGCCCATCTCTTTTAACTTTCAATTGGGGTTTACCCACCTCTCAGCTCTCACGCTCTCTCACCTGCGAGACTGCGACTGTACGACTCAACTCTCGCCTCTCACCGTCTTACGCCTCAATTTCAGTCAATGACTCACCGTCACAAGCGTCACACCTCTATTTCCGATTCCGTCGCCCTCGCATCTCAGCTCGCGCCTCTATTTCCAATTCTGTCGACGACGCACCATCACGCCACTATTTCAGATTCCATCGTTGGTCGTCGTTGCTTCGGTGCTTCCTGATTCCAGTCGAGGACTTGAGAAGACGACCTCTATTTCCGTCGCCGGCCCAGGTATGGCTACCTTATTTCTATTGTCCCTGATTTCTGTTCTAATATTGATGTTCTACTTCTACCTTATTTATGCAATTATGCTCTAGCTTCTACGGCTCTACCTTATTTGTGTTCTAATATTTGACATTTAATTATTATTTGTGTTCTAATATTTGAGATTTAATTACACTTTGTTTGTTTTTAAGCAAGACTGTGGATGATTGGCTTAAAATAATTTTATGCACATTAGAACAGTGAAATAATTTATACCTGAAATTAGAACAATAAAATTTGAACAGTGAAATAAATTTAAATAAACTAGAGCAGTGAAATAGATTTTTGAAACACAGTGGGTAGCTAAAAAGTCCGCCCTCAATGAATAAAATTCCTGGATCCGTCCCTCTCTCTATATATAATA
>JAULLF010447075.1:0-16711 GCA_035668175.1 Sarracenia flava
AAACTCTTTGACTAAGAAGCTTTGTTTCAATTAAAATAAGTTTTTAATTGGTTTTAAAAAGGTCAGACTGTTACAATTTGAGCATCAAATTAATAAGATAAGACACTCTACAACATGCTAAAATAGCATAAATATTCACCAAATCATGCATATATTAACCATGGATTAAAGCGTTTTTGGATTTTCAAATAAAGTCCTAATAATCTCACCCCAAACACAAAATACAACTCATAACATTGCATAAATCGAGGATTAGCATAAATCCTACCTTAGGGTTGATGGAGAAGCATGAAACCAGCCCCCCAATAAGCTCTAAACCTCAGCAAAAATCACCTAAAATCAAAATAATTCGATGAAAATAAGAAATACAACATATATATTGTGTATTTCAAGTAAAAAGTCAATAAAACTTACCCAAACGGAGCCTGAAGACCCCCAAAGACCTCCTCCAGCAAACCCTAGCTCACTCCCAACCGACATCTGGTTTTTAGACAGGGAGACGAAGCAAAAAGTTAGGGCAAATCGCGATATAATGCGATTTTATACCAGTCTGCCTGAAGCACACCGCTCGAGCGGTATTATGAGCGCTCACCTGCTGTAGGCTCACTTCGAAAATTTTAAATATCGAGACCCGTTTTCGATCCAATCGGCCCGAAACTCAACTTGATACCCCAGAATAATATTCCTGAGGTTCTAGAACCCTCGGTTCGAATTAACAACCCCGAATCAAGATCGAATTTTAAGTCGTTCCAAAACTTTAACCGGTTTTCCAAAAAATCTTAAATATAAAAATTTTAAAATCGGGTTTTATTTAAAATTCGAAATTGAAATAGGTCGTACCGTTACACCGGGCATTACAAATGGATGTGGCATGGGCTTTTTATTTCCAACTCTGAAACTATCTATTTTATAATAAGGGCAATTTTGGTGCTTATCTATGTGGCATGTATCTTTTACAATGTTATGTATGTAACTTATCATTTGTTGCACAATATTTGAAAATCTAAACTTTCTTGTAGAAATCAGTTGACTCAATGGGTTAGAGAGCTAGTTTAGTTGACCATTCATGCTCAAGGACGATACATGTCTCATTAATGTGACATGTCTGTGGTAAGTCAATGAGATGGGGTTAGAAGCACTGGTAGAACATTTCTAAATGATCCCTCCGGTGCTATAGTTCAACAAGATATCGTGTGAAATAATGAGGATCATAGCATACAAAATCGTGATGAAAATCACTTTGAGAGTACTAAAATCGATGGGACCTTGAAAATGCTTTCTGGTGGCCAGAGAACTGCAAATAGTGCTGGCTTCTCACAATTTCCTTCGCTATCTACAACACCCCTTTCTCCCAACAGGTATATCGCATCTTTTATGAAAAACTTACACAAAAATTGAATGGATTTCCAATTCAGTAGATGATGTATAAAATTACAAATGACATCATAGTTATATTGTTAGGCAACAAATAGAAGGAGAATGTGATTAACTGTTTAATTTATCAGGGTGTGGGTTAATACCCATGGCTGAAGTTGATAATTTTAGCCTCTGGGAGTTGGTACTCTCTAGAAAATATGTAAGCTATCGTACCATACCACAGACATTTATTTAATGGACCTAATGTTATCTTTACGAACTTCTTCTTGGCTCTCTTTTGATAAATATATAATCCTATATAGGATCTTTTTGTTAAGATTCGGGAACATGAGGCAAAGCAAAACATTTATTGCCAATTTAGTCTGTGTAACATAGTAGATAGTTTTGACAGTATCTGGTGGACTAGCGCGCGCACACACACACAGGAACACATAAAGAGATTGAGTAAAAGGAACCACAAGTAATGTTACATAAGCCAAGTTTATTTTTTTTAATGAAAACAATTGCTAACGTAATGTTAGATACTTGTTGGAAGAAAATGAAAAACACAAAATAAACTTTGTCCTTACATGTTCATCTTTGCCTATCTAGGCAGAGGAGGCATTTCTGTGGACTGTCCAAACAACAACAAAGACTATGCAGAATGGAGAAACAGCTAAAGTAAGGTATGAGACAGCTCCCAAGAAATGCACATTAATGAATGATTCATTCAGCAAATGCAACTCTAATATATGAATTTCCAATACAAATAAGGTTGTGTGATACGTTGAGGGAATAACAAATGTTCATCTCGCATCCTAAGATAATATAAACCCAAGTTATTTTTCAAACGTTCTTTTTTCATAGTTGGTTATCCCAAGGTATTTTTTCTTTTCAAACATTCTACCAAAGTAGTTTTCAAACAATATCATTTACCGGTCATTTATTTTTACATGATCTCAAAACAACCAAAGAACAACTTGAAACTAAGCTATTCCAAATTTACAACTATCCCAAGCTATGAATTTGACAAAACCCAAGTTATGAAAATTTTCCACATCGTTGAGATCAATATTCCAAGGCTTGAAAAGACCAAGAGTAATAAGGCTTGAAAAGACCAGAAAACAATACCAAAACAACGACGTGAATGTAACAAACATTCACATGTATAAGATTAAAATATAGAAACAAACATACCAAGATTCTGTCAGAGCCTATAAGACTCATGTTTGATCACGGAAGAGAGTTTGTAAACTCTAAATTTCTGAGTTTCTGTGATGGCCTTGGAATTTAGCGTGAGTTCTCCGCAGCCAATACTCCTCAACAAAATGGTGTGGTCGAACGCAAGAACCGGGTTGTTCAAGAGATGGCGAGAGTGATGCCTCATGGTAAAACGTTCCTCTTAAATTTTGGGCCGAAGCCGTAAATACAGCTTGTTATATTATAAATCGTGTTTATTTACGGGCCGGTACAAAATTAATTGCGTATGAATTGTGGAAAGGTAAGAAACCAAATGTCAAATATTTTAAAACCTTTGGAAGTAAATGCTATATTTTGAAAGATAGAGACCAACTGGGAAAGTTTGATTCCAAAAGTAATGCTAGAATATTTTTGGGTTATTCCATTAATAGTAGAGCCTATAGAGTGTATAATTTAAGAACTGCTACTATAATGGAATCTGTAAATGTCGTGGTTGATGATGTAGGGACAATTAAAGAGGAACAACCAACAGAAGGGGACATCACTGATCCACAACTGGTAGTAACCGATCGCTTAGTCGTTAATCACGTGTTGCCCGTTTGTTTTATAAATTATACCAAGATCTACTACTAACTAGGTAGATAGCAGTAAGTCTAGAGTCGATCCGACGAAGAAAAGTGCTATTTTTAATGTTAAGAAATAATATTTTGTTTAAACTATTTAATCTAAAGATAAAAGAGTAAATCTTGGACTTGTTTGAAAATATTTTTAGCAAGTAAAAGTAAATAACAATTAAAAAAACAATTAAGATAATTTATGAGAAAGGTTCCACCTCAGGGTTAGAATCCACCGCTACTTGATAATCTTGTTTCGATATAGTTCCCATTTTATCTAACTTTGAATCAAATTCGATCCTATCGTGATATGACCGATATGGATATTCAAGAAAGATAAATTCTAATTTCTATAAGGCATACCCTATTCGGAGCATAGCGTATCTCAAGTTCTACTCTTAGAATCCCGAATCACAAATAAGACATTGTCTATCCAAGATTATAGTACGGCCCGTCCGGAGCACAGCCCGTCTTATCCATGACATAGGCTATCTCATATTTGCATATTCGAACAGTTAAAACAATCATGCAACACTCATTTAATGCAATCACAGAAAGCTTAAACGGGAATTCAATTAATTAGAAAATATCCACAAAAGGGATTCAAGAATATTGTTGCATAACAATCTGATTACAAATTATAATAAAATACAGAATTAATCTATTCCTATGTTACCGAGTTTGGTTTCATCGTCACCCAAGGCGGAGGTAGGGACTTAGCCACTCATGGTTGGGCAGGAGTACTCCATCGTCAAGTTGATGTTGATCATCATCGACAGCTCCTCGGTGAGGCCCGAACCTTCCAGAGGTGACTTGGCAGGGGCCAGAGAGTGAATGAATGAGAGAGATATGAGAATGAGAGACTCTAGAGATGGTTTGGAATGAGGGGCATGGGGCCCTATTTATAGTTTTTCCGTTGTGTCAAATTTAGCAACTGGGCACGGAGCGTCCGGACGGAATTCTCGGCGTTCGGACGGAATTTGCTTGAGTGTCACGTCAGTTTCCTGTTTAGGGCATCGGGACAGTTGGCATAAGCATCAGGACAGTTAGCAAAAGCGTTGGGACAGTAGGCATGATGGCGTCGCGACGGTCGGCGTCATGAGCGTCCGGACGATCTCTTGTGGCGTCAGGACGGTTTGTGCTGTTTTGCTGGTCTTTGTTTGGTTGCATCGTATTTGTTGTTAAAATGGTTGTTTTGTTGTTGTTTTACATCACTCCTCCAATTCCTATCTTATACATAAAAACACTATAAAAAACACATATTAGATAACATATCGGGACTAACTTTGTGTAAATTAGCGGGTCTAAATCGTCAATTTTGAGTGCCAATCAGAGGCCTAGAGAGAAGGAAGAGCCAGTGTAACAAATGCAGCTCTCTCTCAAAAAGAAAGGCCCAAAACCTAGCTGTTTTTATGTTTTTATACAAAAATACATTGGCGCTTGAGCGCTCTTTGAGCGTAGTTAAAGCTTGGTAGACTTTCCTGCGCCAATGAAAACAGGAGATAGGTATACTCGAGCGCCAGTCCATTACGGGTGCTTAAAATGCCCAACTCTCGTCAATTGAAAAATGACACAAATAATTAAGGCACTCGAGTGCTTGAAAGTGCTCGTAGAGGGCTCGAGCCCCTTGAGGGCTCTAGTGTCCAGATTTTAAGCATTAAGCAAAAAACCTTCCAAGAAAGGTAGAAACACAGCCTATATGATACATATGATATGATAAATGAAATATACATATGGGTGTGTGTAGTGGGTGCCATATACCTTGTATGAGATTCGGAGTGGGTCTGTTGATTATGAATTGGACGGAGGATCTATACACAAATATCCAAAATCCAAAACCTAAAAGTAAAGGTACAGACACAATGGTTTTGTGCTTAACCCGAAAATAGCCAATTATACTAACAATCTCCCCCCTTGGTATTTTTAGGACAAAATCATTAAAATACAAAAGCCTATTTAAGAGAAAAAAATCTACGAGAATACATGAAAACCATCAACTCACTTACATTCGAAGACTTATACTAAATTGTATGACTTGTATTAATCAACATGAATCTGCTTAGTACACAAGGAAACTCAAAACAAACATAAAGCGGGTATATGGTATAACGATAAAGAATATAACTGCAAGGTAAGAGTAAACTAGGCATGGAAAAGTGCAGGCATAGTAGAATCATGCATAGGATGGAGACAAATATCAAACTAGCAGAAACATATATCATGTATAGAGTTGAAAATGAATTATTATGTCATAACATCAAAAAAAAGACAATGGGTAGTAGTACAAGGCAAAACCTGACAAAATAGAGACTATTTATAAAATCCCCTAGAGTCAACCACAACCCCACATAATTAAAGACTGTATATAGAATCCCCTAGAGTTAACCTCGGCCCCATATAAACACTCCATCTTTTGTCCCGGAAAGACAAAATGAGAATACCAAGACAAAATGACCATCCACATGGAGACTAGTGGACTGAAAAAGATCCTACGATAGAGCCACCATCTGGTGTAACCTGCCTGCTGACACGCTGATCAAGCCCCTGAACCTGATGGCGGAGTGTCTCGAGACAGCGTGCAATGTCTGCCACCTGCTGCTGGAGATGCTGCTAACTATGAATCAAGTCCATAAGTAGTAACTAGAAGCCACCAAATTTACCCTCGAACAAATGTAAAAGAGTGCGAACCCAGTCAAGGCGGGCGTCCAGAGCATCAAGGCGTGCATCCAGGTGAGTAGCCAGACATTCTGATGGGGGAGAGGCACTGCTATAAGTGACAGGAATCATGGGAGGTGGAGATAGGCTCTGAGACGGATGAGCCTTGGGAACAGGTCCTAGAGGAATAACATGGGATGAGCTGTCTGCTGGCATATCATATGTGGTAAAGGTCTGTGCGAAAAACTCACATGGTGAAGGAATAGTCGGCACATTCACATAGATGGGAGCAAAGCATGCATTGCAGATACGTGTAATCAGGGAACATAATGATATGTACAGACTAGGGGTAGGAGAGTCAGCAAACCGAACAATAAGTGTCCATATATAACAAGGGGGTCAAAAGTGTATACAAGACCAATCCCATAAAGGAACTGGGCTCGATGGATAGAAATATCAGACAACGAATCAATGTGATCAATAAAAGATGCCACAATGCAGTGGAGAACTCGGTAGGGTGGAATGAGATGTAGCTCACTGAGAATTGTCCGATGGTACTGGGCACCACCGGTGAGTTCTCGACATATCTCAACGTCCACTGGAAAGGTGTCGGTGGGAAATGGATACTGAGGATGTAGGACAATGGGGATGCCAAGAATATCTAAAATTTCCGTTGCCGAGAGTTCAATCCAAACACCTTAAACGATGGACCAGAGAGTGTAGGACTTGAAGTCGACAGGTTCGGTGTTAACATAGAACACGCACACCATCTCAGGATATGCACCTAAGGGGTGATCAAAGGCTCGATACCAATCTCTTTGTGAGAATTGCTAGACAAGCTCGTAATCCGAAAATGTATAAAGTAGGACAACCCTCGCCACCAGAGGCTCACGTTGTCGGACAATCATGTAGTAGGTCTCGGCACATACAGTAAAAAAAATGTTCGTCGTCTGAAATCCTCGAGACCGTTTCCAACTCCTTGGGGTGTCTCCGACCATAAGTATCACAAGGCCAACAATGGCTAAGAGAGAGGTAGTAAATATACACATTTTGAATCTTCAAAAGGAAGTCGACTTACCAAAAGATATAGAGGGACCATACGGCGAAAGCAATGAAATGCTAAGTCAACGACGAGGGTGGAGGGAAATGACGATGGTGGACAAGGGTGGAGGAGCACCGAAACAAAGACGTTGAGGGGAGAGGAAGAATCGAAGGGAGAGGGAGAGAGAGAGAGAGAGAGAGAGAGAGTCTGAGAACCGATAAAGGTTGGGAAGAAGAAAAGAGGGACTTTTTGTTTAAAACGTCGAAAACACATAGGCGCTCGAGCACTTAGGACTCGAGCGCACTTGAAGCGCTGTTCACTGGAGGTGATTTTTGGCGAAAATAAACTAAGTGTTGGCATAGTATAAAAAACACACCTATAACAGACACCCCCCTGAGTTGACACCCCAAAAATGAGTTTAAAACTCATATAGACTCTCACCAAAAGGCATGCGAAAATAAAAATATAGAACACACAAAGGAAATGTCATATTGTGGGTATGAATGTGAGACAAGCTCCAACCAAATTACACATGTAAGCACATAAAACTTGAGAAGTTCGCATGTAAAATCGATAACCAATATATCAATATACTAGAATGCAAGGATTAACTCAAACATACATAGTTCTTGTTATCTCTCTATCAACAATGAACTGTGAACTCTGTGCATAGAAACAAGAGACTTGATAAGGCATAAGCTTAACCTAAATCCTATCATAAGGAGATGAGCAATATACTCGAAATAAGAAAGCAAATCTGAAATATTTGGACCTCCAGATATGCACACAAACCTTAATCCTGTTAACCAAGAGACACACACGTAACCTCTTGCCCATTTTAAACCCGAGCCAAACATGGCTAAAATAAACTTTTAATTTTTTTATGTGTGATAATCGTGATACAAAAATAAGGGTATAGATAAAAAAAAATATCATCAAAAAGGGACACAAGAACAATGACTTACACCGAATATAGGCGGTTACTTACACAGAGTAATGACTTACACTTACAATAGGTGGTCGTTCAAATATGGAACTAGACATGGGAAAGCATCTTAATGTAAACCACAAGCGTGGGTCAATCTAAATCAAGGACCGTAAGGTCATAACTAAATGACTATAAATAAGACCAACTTGTGACTTACAAATGTCAAGCTCTTAATGAGTATGTGCAAATAGAAGAGATATCACGACCATCAACTCGTAGTATAAACACAATCATAGTTATATATGAAAGAGGAAATTTCAAATCACATGAAATTCATCAAATAATTATGCTATGTAAGGGTAATGATTATCTCATATCACATTCATGTCTATAAAAAGCATGGTAAGCACACAAGCATGCATAAGAGAAAAATTGAGATGAATATACATAGTATATAAAAATTTATCACAAAAAATCAAGATAGTATACACAAAGTTACAACACTTGAGGAACATGGAAACACCAAATCCTACGACATAGATACAAGACTAGAGGACATCCTAGGGCATGTTCAAATGCATAAACCAGCTCACTGTGAAAACTTGGCAAGGAAAATGATGGCAAAGGTATCATGCACGAAGATCGAGGAGATAGGTTCGAGAAGGTGGGACAACCAAACAAAGAAAAACAATTATGGATAACGCACAAACATCTGGTGTAATACAGTAAAAGTTGCCAATTACCTACACAAGTCCAAAATTAGGAGACACCAGGGAAAGACACCATAACATCAATTCATAGGCCTTTCATACCAAGAGAGTTTGTCCCGTCTGATGGGTGGTTTATCGTCATTGGGTACGAGAATTGGAGTTGTTTTAGGTTGGGTGTGAGGTGAAACATTCCTAGGAAGTTTGTGCCTCCGTCTAGGAGTAGAGAAACGAGGTTTATTAAGGGCCAAAGATAACTTATCGATTTGGGTGACAAGATAAGAAGATTGAGCCGCTAACTCGTTCAAGTGGCTCAAAGCCTCAGCACGTTCTCTCACTAGAGAAGGTAGACCCGACTTCGTGGGTCTTCTAACCGGTGATCAGTTATAACGTTTCTTCTCAACCCCATCATCCCTAAGACGATAACAATTAGGTCTAATGTGACCCATTATCCCACAGTAGTGGCACACCAGAGGTGGTCTAGTCTTGAATGGAGACTTAAGTGAGGAAGAAGAAGAAGAAGGAGCTAGGCTTTTCCTTGGAGGACTGGCAATCATGGGGCGTTTCCCTCATGAAATTGCCATTATTGATTCCTTTCCAAAGGAGTTGCTCGATGAGGAGGTGGACGACCGAGATTCCTTGAGCTTAGAGAAGATAAACACGGAGGGCTTGGGAAGAGACCGTTGAGTGGGAACGGGAACACTCATTTCCTTAAGACCAACTTCCGGCAAGCACGTAGATGTGCAAGCCACAGATGATCCAACAAAAGTGACACCATTTGAGTCACTGGAGGAAAGTTCTGACAATAAGGGAAGATCTAGATATCCTAGCCCACTACAGTCCTAAAATGAGTAGGAGAGCTCGATGATCCAAGAAGCGGCTTCGCTTCTCTTCATCATAGAGGA
The DNA here is from genome assembly GCA_035668175.1 of Sarracenia flava. NCBI lineage: Eukaryota > Viridiplantae > Streptophyta > Magnoliopsida > Ericales > Sarraceniaceae > Sarracenia > Sarracenia flava. The sequence goes on from JAULLF010447075.1 coordinate 9,408, forward strand.
GAGCTCTAAAAGATCTTCTTCAAAGGAGGTGATCCTCAACCTAGACGTCATTAGCTCTTCCAAGCAAGCTAGCATTTCTTTCTTAGTAGAAGAGAAGTTATCAGTCAGCTTCGCTTGATACTTTCTAAGAGCACCCAAGTCATGATCTTTTACGGTAACGTCACTCCTTAGGAAGTCCCGCTCCCTATCACGTGAATAGCACTTTCTCTTCAACTTCTCATTGTCCTTCTTGAATTTAAAGTATTATTTTACAAGTTTCTCGTAGGCTTCTTGGATGGATTATATCCCATCCTCATCCTCTTCTTTGCTACTTCCTATATCTTCACTAGTCTCACACTCCTACTCAACAACTTGAGGAATCTTAGAAATAAGAGAGGTAGATTCAACGGAAGGGATAGATGGCTCACTTGAATCTATGGTAGCAACAAGGGCGGTATAATTAGATTGCTCATCCTTGTCATCCAGGGTAGCATCATTCGCAACATCCTCCTCACTCTCGTCATCCCAGGTGACGATGAAGTTCTTTAGCTCTTTCTTTTTGTGCGTGTTGGCACATTCAGGTTGAATGTGACCAAATTCATGGCATTCATGGCATTGGATGCCACTAGGCCTATTAGAGCTAGATGAGGAGGTGGAAGACTTTTTATCACTCCCACTGATGGAGAATCTCTTAGAAGTATAAAGAGTTTTGGGAGAAGATGAAATAGAGTTATCTCCCCTTTTTAGTTTGACGAACTTGCAAAAAAATTTTGTAAGGAGGGCTACCTCCTCCTCATCAAAATCCAAACAGTATCCTCATTATCCATAGAGTTAAGATGAGTGGACTTAAGAGCCACACCCTTGTTGGAGCTAGACGTGACTTTGCAAGTGGTAGAGAGATGATTAATCTCGTAGTTTTGTAGCTTACCTACCAACTCCTCAACCTTGATAGAGTCCACATCGTGGCTCTTTTCAATGGCGATAATCTTGGATCTAAACTTTTTAGGTAGAATCTTAAGTATCTTCCTCACAATTTTAGAGGAAGTGATGGGTTCGCCCAATGCAAAAATCGCATTGACAATCTTGTCATGGTTGCAATAGAAGTGGTCAAATGATTCACTATCAGACATCCTAAGTTCTTCGAACCTAGTAGTCAGCATCTGTAGTTTTGATGTTTTTACAATTTGAGTGCCCTTGTGGGTGACTTGGAGAATGTCCCAAACCTCCTTTGCTGTCTCACAGTGCGAAATCCTAGAGAATTCACTAGGACTCAAAGCATTATGGATGACACCAAAAGCTTTGTAGTTGGATTCTGAACACAAATTGTCCTTGGTCGTCCACTCTTCCTCGGTTTTGTACCAAACTTGTCACAACCCGTACCTCCATCATCACGTACCTCACATGCATTCATTCAATGTATAACCTTAAGATTTTACAAAAAAAAAAAAAACATGTGCGAAATTACAATTGTTTCCCAAAGAGATATAAGATTACAAGTTCATCATATTAAAACTACCAAGATGATTCTAAGTGTGATCCAAGTTCTTGCTAAGCTTCAATCTACAATATTCTTTCCATTTTTACCTGAAAATTTGTTAGGGCAACATGAGCGAAAGCTCATAGGATAATAGACTAAACAAATCAATATCATGATATGCAAGGATGATTATACGATGCACATAAATATCATAATTCAAAACATTTTCCATTTCTTTCATTTCCTTAAAACCAATCCATGTAATCTATTTTTTTAGTGAAAAATCTTTCATTATCTTTCAATCTTTCAACACATGCACGCACCCAATACCAACAAACGCACGCGTGGGAACACACACACCCACACACCCACACTTTACGAACTTTTACCGATGGACACTGTATGCCCTATATTGGAATGAAAGATTTACGGACTTCCATCGATGGACACCATGTGCCCTAAACTGAAACTGGAGATTTATGGACATTCACTGAAGGATAACCTATGCCCAAACTGGAGTACGATATGAGATTTAAAGACTTTTACCGATGGATAGCTTGTGCCTTAAACTGGAATAATCATCAATTCTATGTCTCAATAACCATCATTCTCATGGGAACACCACACACCCACAAATTCACGCACACACACACCCTTTTCTATTTTCATTACTATAGATCCAATTTCCATTAACGATTCCAGGTTTTCAACACAACTCACCCAAATTTTCATTAATTTTCATAGTTGGTCAGATTCACAACATATGTTCCTTAACATCATAATTCCACATAAAAATTATCAATTTCACAAAATTAGTTTCAATTTCACAAAAACCATAATTTTCATACTTTTTCCCAAATTCAAAACCCTAACTTTCAATTCTCGAAATTGGTTCAACAATTGACATTCTCACAAGATAGGATTCTCATACCAAAAGTTAATTTTATTTATCAATCATGAATTTTGAATATCCAACAATCAAACCCTAGGTATTATCAATATTATGCATAACTCAAGCTTTAAACCATAAATACTAACACAGCTACAACCCATATACACAAAATAATTTAGTAGAGTCTAGAATCCTACCTTATATGGAGAACAATAAATGGAATGATCAAAGGAAGCTCCAAGAACCAAACCAAGTTGAAAAACACCAAACCCTCCGGTTAGAACATAGAAAGAGGAGAGATAAGCGTGAATCCAACGTTGAATCTTCCAAACCAAGCTCTAATCTTCACCCAGTAATCTCCAAAGTACCCAACCACTCAAGCCCTAGCACAAGCCTCACATTTTAGAGAGAGATAAGAAAGGTGGCTATGAAAGAAACAAGTCTCAGGTTCCATATAAAAATGTAGAATCTGTCACATCGCTCGAGCGGCGTGGGGTCCGAGCAATCCTACTAAATGGGCACAGCTCAAAAATTAAAAAACAAGGCCCGGGTCTTAGCCCAAATGATCCTAAACTTTACCCGACACTCCAGAATAATAAATCTGATATTTGAGCATAGGTTATGACATCACTGACCCTCGAATTAAGATCATATTTTAATTTATTTTAAACTTTTAAAACCAAAAAACCATTTTTCATATAAATTGATAAATACTTTTAAATTAAAAATAAAATTAAATCGGGCCATGGTGTTACACTAATATATTAGCATTAGGTGGAGAAGGGACTAAAGGCCATGTTTTCTAATTTTGTAAGGTGGTAAATTCCTTCTGCATAGCTAAAGTCCAAGCCAAAAACTTAAGAGCCTTAGTAGTAGTTTTGGGTTCATTAGGCTGAGGGGAGAAAGAGGAAGATAGAGAAGGCTCAGTAATAGTAGAGAGACAAGTGGGACGAGTGATGGTCTTAGACTTTGTGAGAATAAAATGAGTGTTAGTGTTAATGGGATGAGGAAGTATTGGAATAGTTAAAGGAATAGGTGGTGGATTGCTTAAAAATGAAAGAGAGGTTACAAATAGTAAAGAAAGGAGAATGATTTCTAGGAGGGCTGGAGTGTATAGTGGGGGAGTGATGTGGGAAGAGGCATGAGAAGAAGATTGAGTTGAGAGAAGGGGTAAGAATGAGGGTTGAGCTGAAGAGGAGCTAGTATAAGAGAAATTAGGAAAATCGGATTTCCTAGAATATGGAGAAGAAGAAATAGGTTGTGATTTTGAAGGCCATAAAAGAGTCGAAAAAGGAGTGGATGGTGAGGAGGAGAATGTAGAAGAGGATGAGGACTGAAAAGATAAATGATTCTCATCAAAGATCACATGACGTGATACATAGATTTTGTTAGTTTTGGGTCAAGACAATGATAGTCTTTTGTAAAATAATGATAACCAAGAAAGATACAAAGAATGGACGTAGGCTTCAAGTTTGTTGGATTGATAAGGCTTGAGCCATGGATAACAACAACAACTAAAGACTTTGAAGAATTTATAATCAGGTGTTTGATGAAACAAAACTCCCAAAGGACTACGATTTGCTAAAATAGTGCTTGACTATCAATTAATGAGATAGGATGGGGTGACCAAGGCATCAAACTAGTATGTTTGAAGAACTTGACTATGTTGCAACAAGGCAATGGCTGTTTCCACGAAGTGTCGATGCTTCTGTTCGGATACTCCATTTTGAGACAAGGTATGGGGATCATAAATTTGATGATTTATACCTTAAGTAAAAAAGATTTAAATTTGGCATTAACAAATTCTTCTTCAAGGGAAGATAAATTGCTCTACTGTAAAGAGGGACTTTGCTGGTTAGAGACATGGTTTGAGAAGATTTATAACCGGAATGCTATGGAGAGGAATGGATAGATAAATTTATGTCTTGGTATTGTGGGTGTCCCCCTTCATATTTGGTGTGAAGCTACATTCAGAAAGCTAGGGGAGTTATTTGGCCCAGCATTAGCTGTGGATTTAAACACAGAGAACATAGTGGATTTATCGTACGGGAGAGATCTTATTACTACTAAGCATAGAACATTGATTAACCAAACTTGTGATCTAAGAGTCCGCTCTCACACCTATCTTATTTTTATTTTAGAAATGTTAGATCATAGTGATGCATTCGGATTATTGCCTATACCAAGGTAATCTTTTCCTATTGGAAAGGGAGCCTTAGCAAGAGTTGATGATACGGGAGATAGTGATTCCTCCACTCCCCTTCTCGGGCGATGGAGCTTTATTAGATCTTGCTTTGTCAGCAATAATTAATGGTGAAAGGTATATTTGCTCAGTTGTTGAGGAGTCTGGTCCCCTCTTATAGGAGAATGAAGAGGGTGCAAGGAAGATCTCTCCTATCCTTAAGGACGATTTCGTCTATAAGAGGTCCTTAAATGCTCTAAAGCAAGGTAAGTTTATAGACCAACCTTGAAAGAGGAAGAAGAAAAAACTGCTTGACTTTGGCAACTTTTGCATTTCTCCTATTGAGATCAAGCGACCAAAGGGCAAAGTTAAGAAATGCAAAGGTAAAAAGTTGTGTGAAGTCTCTCTACCTCAAGATTCTCTATGTATTTAAGCTATTGTGAACCACAATGATTGTATCTACAAAGAAGGTTTGGATTAGAAGAGTGCCTACAGATCTACGATTGTATCCGCAAAGAAGGTTTTGATTAGAATGATTGGAGTTAGTCTTTGTTTCACATATCTACCTATTTGGGTTATGGTTCTATTTAGTTTATAGATTTACCTATTTTGGTTATGGTTCTGTCATGGTGTGAAGCTGGCATGAAGCTGAGGTGGTGGGGCTTTCACATCCGGACTATTTTCAATATTCATAACCCAATTCATAGCCAAGTGAACCAGGACTAGACCGGAACACGCTTAAACCGGAAGCGAATTATAAATGATTCTATCAGTTTTCCAATATAGAAACTTCAAGTTTTATCAAATTAAAACTTTGATTTTTGAGAGTTTTCTTTTGGAAATAAACGCATTCACTGTTTTTATGCTCAAAACCTGCCCCAAACTTTGCTTAAAAACCAAATTCTAAATATTGAAAAGTGGGAATTCAAAATCACTGAGACCGCTCGAGCGGTCCCACTATCACTCGAGCGGTAGTAACAGAATCTGCATATTACTGCAAGTTCTTGCAACTCCCTTGATAATAAAACCTTGTTTTATTATATTCAAAAGCATGTTTTAACACAACTAAGATAGTTCAAATAATTTATTAGGCTTACTAAGTTAGAATACTTCAAGTTTAACACATAAAGGGTGAACCGACCATCGATATTTTGTTTTGGAAAACTTTATAAAAAGTTTTATTTAGATTCCAACAACACAAGTCTAATCCCACCGATAACTATCTAACATATTCTCAATAGTCAATCAAGAATAGAAAACCAATTCATTGCCCAACAATAATAAAAGATACATTAACTTCCATTCTTAAACCATTCAAGATAAGACTAGGAAATTGATAGATTGCAATGAAAGAAGGTTTATAAAGTTCTCCCAATCATAACCAACCTTTCCCCAAAATCTCACCAAGCTCATGCAAGAAATATAATTGGCCTTAAGGCCTTACAATCATCCAAAATTGAAATATAACATAAATCTATTACATTTCTCCAATGTATTTTAAGAATAAGCATAAAAACTAGAGAACAAGAGTGATATGCTACTAGACAAAATCAAATAGTCCCGCATCAAGATTGACTTGGGAAACTTCATTCTTTCCATGATCACCTGGAATGTTGTTTTAAAACAACATTATGAGCCAGAAGTCGTAGGAAATATGATAATCAAACATGTATGCATGCTATGCGAGGTGATTATGCAACAATTCAAGTAAGAACATAACTTAAAGTAAAGTTTGCTTATCATAGTCAAAAACTTTGTTTGCATAATCTTTTGAAAAAATACTCATTTTTCACATTCACATAAGCCGACAAATAATCACACCCAATTATTAACTACAAGTAAATCTCCTTGGCTCCACCCGAGCATTGACTCTCGTAGGAACCAATCCCTTGTTTACGGTTCGTGACCAAAGGAAATGGGCTTCCCGGTCATTACCGCGGTAATGACCACTAGCAAACCTCCTTGGCTCCACCCGAGCCTCGACTCTCATAGGAACCAATCCCTTGTTTACGATTCGTGACCGAAGGAAATGGGCTTCCCGTTGACTCACACCCATGTCGTGTGGTCAATCCTCCATAACCAACAATCAACATATCATGTAAGAAGCCATTTTCATTACACAATTAATCATAACAAGAATAAGCCTAGGCCTATTCGCATCCAAACTCATCAACTACCAACCATATTCGACAAACATCATGCAAGGCAAATGTATACTAGAATTGTATAATTAAGCCTACAAACATGAATAAGTCTAAGCTTATCCGCATGAAGTTATACCCACCATCTATTGTTAGTCTAAAGGTTTTTCAATCAAGCCTTTATTTTGTTTTGACATATAACAACCAATTGATTTGATTATTTAGTCCAATTGATTTGATCTTTTGGATGTTAAGCCTCTTGATAAATCGGGTATCTTTATTTTTATGAAATTTGGTTTTGATGGATATTACAATCAAATAAATTTATTTATTTAGTTGTTAATCCTGCGAAACCATCATGTTTAAAAAGGTCTTAACTCTAACAAATCTTATGCATTGGCATTGTTAGCCTTGCCTTTTTCCATCAAATGTGTATATGTGTACATCATGTGTTTTATGCATTGAGGCAATCATTAGACTGTCTGACAAGCTTTAGGGCAATCAAAGATAGGTGGTTCTGTCAAGACAATGGATTGACTTCACATATTGAGCAAGAAAGCTCATGAGAATGTCAAAGAGTAGATCTCTACTCAATCTCAAGTTGGGCAAAACAACAAGAGGTTGTGGACCCTG
>JAULLF010447076.1:0-10847 GCA_035668175.1 Sarracenia flava
AAACACCGACAAATATCTCTACATACCTCATCCCTTTCTTTTCCCTTCCAAACAGTATTTAATGTGTTTGTTTGTGATGGAGCTGTAAAGCGCCTTTGCAAAAAATCACCCATTGTACTTTGACTTCTTTCTTTACCACTTTCAAAATTAAGTATTTTTTCATCATCACCAAAACATCCTTCAACCTCTTTCTTTTTTTGGGTTTCATCTAACAATTTTTTAAAAAACTTCCGCACTTCCTCCGGGCAACATGAACAAGGCTCAGTATCTTTTTTAGTGCCCGCCAAATGATGTTTCATTCGGTAAACACCTCCCCAATATTTATTCCCACAATATTTGCATTGTACTTGTAATCTACCCTTCTTCTCATCCGTAACTTTGGTACAATGTTCCCATGCTGGGTCGGTCAATTTCTTTTTGGAAGACATGATAAAAATCTAGGTATTCCAAAAATACACGAAAAAATTGACATGAATATACAGTTAAAAAACGAAGTTAAAAAAACCTGGTTAACAATAGCACTGTATACAAAATTTTTTTTTTTTTTTTTAAGATCAGCATTGTATACAAAGTTAACAAACAAGGTTAACAAACAAAAAATATATAAAATAACAAAAAAAAAAACCAAACACAGTGCTGAGTATGGGGCGTGAGAGACGAAGTTAAGAAGTAAAAAAAACCAAACACAGTGCTGAGTTCTGTGTTAAGAAGTAAAAAAACCAAACAAAGTTAAAAAAACGTGTTACGAAAAATACATTGTGAGTTCGTGGGTGAGAGACGAAGTGAAAGACGAACCGTGAGAGACGAAACACCAGCCGCGACTCTGAGACGAAACGTCGAAGAAGACGATGCAGAACGATGGTCGTCGATCAGAGATCTCGCGCCTCTGAGACGAAACGACGAACAGAGATGTCGCGATTCCTTCGGCGAACAGAGATGTCGCGAATCGATTCTCCTTCGAACGATGTCTTCGACGAAGAAGACGAAAGCACCAGCCGCGATTCCAAGGGTTACAACTTAGGTCGAAATTCCAGGTACGTATATTTCCAAAATCCAACCCAACGACGTCGTATTACTCGATTACGGAGCAAAAAACTATACGAATTTTGTATCGATCGAATCGCTGTGTATCGCGAATCGCGTCTGAATCGTTCGATTCAAACTATGTATCGCACGATTCACCAGTTTTCCGATTCAACAAATCGATTCGAATCGTTAGGGATCTGAATCGACACGAATCGCACGAATCGAATCGCGTATCGTGCGATTCTAACAACACTGCTTTAAACTATTATAAGTTTTTTTATTTTTTGGTCCTTCAACTATTAATTTTACCTACTTCATCTCTCAACTATCTAATTTACTTCTACTCAGCCAAATCAAATATTGGTGTCTACTTAATGGGGGTGGGAGAGAAGTCTTGTATTCTTTTTTACTCATTTTCTATGAACAAAACAATTATTTTGCTGCTGGTAATGGAAAAATTACTGACAGAAAAATTCATGATAGTTTAAAGAATTAAAAAAATTAACACTTAAAACAAAAAATCATAACCATGTAGAAAACTTATCGGTAAGAATAATATCTATCATAGCAAGTTCATGATCAAAAGCATACTCCCTCCCTAAAATGTTGTAAATTCACATTTTGTGTGATGATTCATTCAGTACGACATCCTCAGTTTACATCAACGTGCAACCTTTGCTTATGCACATTGAACATAATCAAATTGAAGACTCCCATTATTAGGATCTTGTTTCATAGTTTAGTTTTATCTTGTTTACTAGTTTAGGGTTTTTTATAGCTTATATTTGATGTACTCTTTTATTATTTGATAGATTTTTTGACATATATGCAATAATATGATATTCTTTTGTATTTGCTATTATAGTATTAGAGCTACCAAAACCCTGGCTGTCGCTGCTATTACATTCCGTTGCCAAACTCTCTTCCATCTAGCGCCAACGGCTTCCCTTCTCTCTGGCGCTATTGTTATATTCTTCCTCTCCCTCCGGTGCAGTCGTTGCCTTCTTTGTTTGCAACTTTTGTCGAAACCTCCCTTTGCAGCCGCCAACAGCACCCGTCTGTCTTCTTTGTTCGCAGCCAACCCTCGAAATCTCTGAAACCCTAGCACTGACCTTCAAAAACCTTTGCAAACCCTAGCATTTGTAAACCCTAGCTTCCTTCGACATCGACTTGTGTAAACTCTAGCCACCATAGCCGACCACCACTGACCTTCACAACCATAACCTTTGCAAACCCTAGCCGCTCCTTTTCAAAACCCTGGCCGACCCTTCTCCTTCTTCTTCGATCGTGTTTTGTCGAAACTCTAGCCACCAACCTTTGGCAACCTCCCTTGATACTCATTGGTATTCGTATTTGTCGCACATCTCTCTGTCTTGATCTGCAGTGCTAACTGGTGTATGCACACATATATGCATAAAGTGATTTCGACTCTACAATGGTTATCCCCGCCATCGTCGCTCCTTTGAGACACCGCCTTCGTCGTCCCTTTGTGTCGTCGACATTGTTTTCTGTTTGGTCCTGTTTAGCTCTTGTTCTCCTGTTTTTTTCCTTTACTGTCGATGACGACAACTTGCAACCTATTAATATTTGGCTTAATCTGTTAAGAGTTTTGTTAGGTTCGAGCTTGTTTGTGACATATACAATCTGTTTTGTTATCTATATTTGTCTGAATTTTGTTTAATTTAGCATTTTGGTATCTTTAGGTGCATTTGGCGTTTTTGGATACGTTTGGTGGCAGCTTCAATCTGCTAGTTGAATTTGCAGTTTTACAATTTACAGTTTGCAGCTTTAAATTTGTAGTTTTGCAATTTACAGTTATGCGTTTGCAATTTTGCAGTTTGAAGTTTTGCTCACCTCATGTGAGTTTGGCACCACAAAATGCTTTGGATACAATATGTCTCTTCCTAATTGCGGATTGTTGTTTGTCTCTTCCTTTTTGCAGATTATTGTTTGTCTTTTCTTCTTTGCAGATTGCCGTTGCTTATTTTCATTTTTTGTGCTGTTCTCCGGACTCATATCATGAGTTTTAGGATTATATATTGATTTTATTATTAGGATTGTTTTGGGATATTTTGTGGTCTTATAATTAGGATTGTTTTGGGATATTTTCTCATTATTTGGATCTTGTTTGCTAGTTTAGTTTTATCTTGCATCATAATTTAGAGTTTTCTATTTCTTATATATATTGATTTATTCTTTTATTATTTGACAAGTCTTTTGACTAATATGCAATAGTATGACATTCTTTGGTGTTTGCTATTAGTAACAAGCAATATTGAGAAAGTTTGTGTGCTTTGACAGAAGGTATTAGAGAAAAAGTTTTTTTTAAATAAGTTTTTGTCGGGTTTTGAGTAGGTTGGATTGTTCCATTGGGCTGGTAAGGGAATAAAATGAGTTGGGCTTGCTTAGTGCTTGGGAAGTTGGGATGGGTTTGAAAAATTAAAGAATAGTCTTAAATTTGTTCGGGTTGCGCTTATTAGAGTCAAGGTTAAGTATAGGTAAAAAGGAGGGTTGTGTTGTGGGCTGGCTAGAGGTAAAATAACTGAGCTTAAAATATGGTTTAGGTCGAGTCGGTTTGGGTAGGGTATGGGGTTGAAGTTGGATTCACCATTTGGGTAGGCTGAGCTTATTAGGGTTTCTGGCGGCACGACATGGGGAAGGTTGGTTTCGAAGTTTTCTGGTGGTGACGACAATGAAGAAGGTCGTACAAGGCAGTGTGGAGACGATCAAGAAAGGGGATCGCGTTGAAGGTTGATCGGGGCGGTGACGACTGTGGTGGCGGCGGCAAAGGGGCACGATTGGGGTAGAAGTAGTGACAGCGCGAAGATGCGGGTGCGACGAAGGTTGTGGAGGCGATGGATGGCAGTGGTGATTACTTAGGTGGCGATGGACTTTTGTGACGAAGGCGAACTACAACGGTGAAGAATGACACAAAGAGGTTGGCACCAATGTCCAATGGCACGATGAGGGTTGATAGACGACTGGCGGTCGCGGCTGTGGAGATTGCCGGCACTTGTGCCTGTTGGTGGCGGTTGCCTAGGCTGCGACGAGTGCAAGCAGCGACGAGTAATGGCAGAAGTTGTTAATATATGTGTGTGTGTTGGGGTCAGTTAGTATATATTATAGTGTGTGATACTAATAACATGTGGGAATGCCCACGATATCTATTATAGTCTCATTTTTTTATTAATAAATACGGGTGCAGGTCTCTCGTTGTGAGACACTCTTCTCCATTATTTCTCTTATTTCATATCATGGTATCAGAGCCATGAAACCCTAACCCTAGCTGCCGCCTACCAAACAGTCACCAGAAGACGTCGCCGACCTTCGTCGGCTTCACCAGAGATGTCGCCGACCTTTGTCGGCTTCACCAAAGACATCGCTGACCCTCCTCGGCTTCACCAGAGACGTCGCCGACCCTCGTCAGCTTCACCAGAGACATCACCGACTTTCGTCGGCTCTCCTAAATCTCTCGCCAACCCTCACCTGGCTCCCTAAACCCATCGCCGACCCTCATCGGCACCCAATAAACCCTCCTCGACCTTCATCGGTGTCACAGAAGTCCTCACCGACCTTCGTCGGCATCTCAGAAACCATCTCCGACCTTCGTTGGCATCATAAAAGTTCTTGCCGACCTTCATCGGCATCTTAGAAGCCCTCGTCGACCTCTGTCGGCTCTTCCAGACGGGTTCCCTGTGTAGCAGATCATTGTAAAGCCTCCATGGCTTGGGCAGACTCTCACCAGTTCACTCCAACCCTAGTCGGCACTTCCAGGGCTTGAGCCGACCACTATAGGGTCACTCTTAGCCTCCGGCAGGTTCTCCTTAGTCGTTCGGCTCACGTATTGGTATTTTCTTTCTCTCCCTCACAACATGATTCCACTTCCTGAAGACTGATGGTGATAATGATGCTAGATTGATGATGTTGTGAGGGCTTTGTACGGTTTTCTCTCATACTTGTTTGGATTGATACTTGATTTGTGTGGTATTTTTTGGTCCCCTTGTTGGTGAACAAGGATGTCGGAGGATTCCGTGACTCGTGAATTCCAGGTTGAGGCCGGTCGATAACGTACCATAGAGGTATTTTCTTCATTTACACGGTTAGTTGATTGGCGACTTGATGGCGTCAACAGCTATGCGTTATAGAAGAAAAGTGTTTTAAAGTCGCTTCAAGGAATGGAGCTTGATTCCCACTTATTTGATGACTCTCCATCCCAAGCATCAGCGACCTTTCGGATTTGGACCCGGAATGATACCCAGATATTTAGTCAGTTGCTCAACTCAATGGAACCTTCTGTACATGCTTTGGTGGTCAATATTGATACTGTGTGAGAGACCTGATCTTCATTGGAGTCGATCTATACATCTACTAATGATCTCTTCTGCTTATATGATGTTATGAAAGCCTTCTTTCAATCCTAACAATCCAGGAAGCCTCTTCAGGACCATTTTATGCAGTTCAAGGTTTTGGCGGACGAGTTTGATTGACTCCTTCCGTTCACGAATTAGCTGTCTTAGTTTCGGCAGCAGAGACAACAACTTCTGGTTGTGTGCTTCTTGGTTAGTTTGGATTCCGAGTTCGACTCAGTACGCTCTCAAATTATTGTTGGAGTAGATATTCATACTCTCTTCGAGACATTTCGACGTGTAAGTCGAGCATGTTGTTCGGATGAGTCTCGTGGTACTAGCACATCTTCGGTTGAGACATTTGACCAATCCGCTTTGGTGGGTTTTCATGGTAGCCGCAGCAGTTGAGGCCGCGGTCATGGTGGCAGTAGCAAGTCTGGTCGTGGAGGAGGTCATGGTGGCAGTAGCGAGATTCGTACATGCCACTACTATGGGATTTGGGGACACATTCACAGTGAATGCTACAAGCTTCACGGGAAGCCTCCATAGGTGGTCAATGCTGCATCTGACTTCAGCAAGCAAGACTACATCCAGCCTAGTCGTCAGGGGGCATCGAACTCGACCAGAAGAGTTATTGGGATGACTGCTGTAGAGTAGGACCAGTATATGTATGGTCAGATGGGACAGAGTGCGCATTCATCTGAGGTACCATCAGCCACATTTGCAGGTAATCCTACTGCATGCGTGACCATCCCCCACACATGGGTTATAGATTCTGGCGCGTCTGTACACATGGTTAGATCATCAGGTATTCTATCAGATTATAAGCCGACCCCTGTCCATGCCGGTGTTTTGGTAGCAAATGGATCTTCTTTAGCTGTTGAGGGCTGTGGTGTTGCGATACTAACTCATGCTCTTTCCTTATACAATATCTTACATACCCCTGGTAATCCCTTTAATTTATTATCCATCAGTCAGATTACTATCGATTTGAACTGTTTAGTGACTTTTTTTTTCTTTTTCTGATTATTGTATTTTTCAGGATCTTTCGACGAAGAGGACTATCAGTAGAGGACGGGTTTCCAGGGGGCTGTACGCCTGTACCTGCTGGATGCTGCACCTGCTCATGCATATTCAGCATTCTCATATTTTTCCCTTGATATTAGCTGTCGTCTTGGGCATCCCAGTTGAAAAAGTCTCAAAATTCTTTACCCTAGTTTGAAGTCTGTGTCGACTATTGAGTGTGAGTCATGTCGTTTTGCCAAGCACCTACATGTGCCTTTTCAGTCTTGAGTCAATAAAAGACCTTCAGCTCCTTTTTAGCTCGTTCATTCTGATGTATGGGGACCTAGTCCGGTCACCTCTCTGTTTGGTTTTCGGTACTTTGTGAGTTGTGTTGATCACTCTCGAACCACATTTCTATATTTAATAAAGAACAAATATGAGGTTTTATCTGTGTTTACTCCATTTTGCATGATTGTGCTGAACCAATTTGGCACGTGTTAAAATCTTACTGAGTGATAATGAGGAGTATATGTCTATTGCTATGAGGGAGTTCCTGGTAAATCGTGGTATTTCCTATCAAACATCGTGTCCTGATACTCCAGCACAAAATGGGGGTGGCTGAGCGGAAAAATAGACATCTTTTAGAAACAGCCCGTGTTCTTTTATGTCATATGCACGTGCCTGATCAGTTTTGGAGTGAGGCGGTTCTTACGACTTGTGCCGTCTACTGTGTTGTGTGGTGTTTCCCCAGTGTCTGTATTAACTCTTATGGTGCCTATACATTCCTTGTCTCTGAAATCTTTGGTTGCATATGCTATGTGCGCGACACCCAATCATGGGTCACTAAACTTGTTGCTCGTGCTCTCAAATGTGTGTTTCTTGGCTATCCTCAATATCAAAAAGGGTATCGGTGTTAGGGGAGTGCAAAAATCCGACCAAACCGACCACCCGACCGAACCCGACCCGAAATGGGGGGTTTTGGTCAATTAGTTTCATGTAGTAGGTCAAAAACGAGTTTGGTTATTTAATCTTTTTTGGTTTACGGCCGGTTATTGGGTTGGGTATTGTGTGACCCGACCCGACTCAGTTAGCATTGTGATTCAATTCATGTTTGATCCTCGTACTCTCCATTGGAATGCAGTGTTTCATATCCTCCGATATCTCAGTTGCAACCCAGGGATGTGCCTACAGTTCTGTGATCGGGGTCATTCTCATACGGAGGGCTATTTTGATGCAGACTGGGCAGGATGCACGATTGATAGGAGATCCATATCAGGGTTCTCTATCTTCGTTGGCGGGAACCTAATATCTTGGAACCTAATAACAGATTATATTTTCCAAGTTAGTGGTGGTCCGGTGGAAAATGTTATCTAGTTTTTTATAATAGAAAATATTTTTCACTCTTACCATCCCACCACCGCTGCTAGCATCCCACCACCACTACCACTACCACCACCCCACCAATAACACCACAACAACGTGGTATCACTGCGCTAATATCATCACTACTGCCATCACCACCCCACCACTTTCACCACCGCCACTACCGCTCACACCCCGATACCACCATCACCACCACCAGTACCCCTACAACTACCACCTTCCCCCATACTACCACTGCTGTCACTACCCACCACTTCCACCCTGCCACCTCCACTTCCACCCCACCACCTCCCCCTATCACTACCACGAATTTCTACCACCATCACCAATACTCGTACAATCATAAGCACTAGCACCATCATTTTCAAAGTAGCAACCAAACATAAGAAAATGTTTCCACAAGTATTTTCTACAAAAAGATATTTTCCAAAGGAAAATGTTTTACGTGGGAACAAACGGAGCATTAAAGGATACATATTCATTTTACAGTATTAGACTATACGAAACATCACTAAAATTGAATTACTGATAATACTCATTACTATAGAAGTAAAAATAATAACATATAATTTATACACAACCATGTGGGAATTTCAAGGAACAAGTATAAGAAAATAAAAAATTGTAGACAAATGTAAGAAAATGAAAACATTATCGTTGTAACAGTAACATGAAAGATTATAAGTAAACAAAACAAAACGACAAATCTTTATAAAAAGAGAACTTAGCTGTAATGAAGAAAAAGAATATTTAGTTTAGTCAGGATTGTTTTACATTTTTCTTGCTAAATCTCTTCTCCTCCATAATATCTAGATCCTCTTTAATAAGTTTAATTTTTTTTTTTATTGTTCTCAAATATCTATCTCTCTTAAGTCTTTTTTTTTTTTTAAAAAAAAGTAAATAGAAATGAACGTTGTTGGCTATTCATAATGACCATCGAAACAACTCATTGTTTTGGTTTTTGGGTTGTGCTTTGGTCCATTTCGATGGAAAAATTAGAATATCGATATTCTATTAATTTTTCTTTTTGGTTCCTAAAAATCAAAAACAGCTTGGCCGTCTTGATAGAAACAAGAACTAAATTTTGTTCCTTGATTTCAGAAGAGTTGATTAATCAGACAATTTTTTTGGCAAAGCTTAGAAATCTAGATATACCTCTTAATCTTTACTAGAACAGATCCTTCTTGTGAAATGGTATGACGTCATGCAGGCAACTTTGGAAATCTGATAAGGATGGCTGTTATTGGTTTTTTGTTATTGGTTTAAATCAAGGTAAGTTTGTAGAATCGGGGGTTTAAAAGGAAGAAAGTTAGTAGCATTTACAATTCAAATGGGGGCATTTGGATTGCATGGTTTTAAATATCGGCTGTTACGTATCGTATAGGCCGAGGGCATTTGGGTTGCAGGGTTTTTAATATCGTCCGTTACGTATCGTATCGGCCGATACGTATCGGAATCTTGTTTGAATCTTGTTGCTGTTAATCTCAACAGTAGTCTATTTTAAGGGTTTTATGCGTTAAACTGAAGGCCAAGAGGTTGTAGAAAATGTTTGAATCTTGTTCTTGGTGATATTGCCTGTTGTCGTTCATGTGGTTCTTCAATTTTCTTATTGATAAAAAAATATTGTTTATTAAACAAGTATTCGTATGTGTGAGAAAATGTATACTTTTCAAAGGTTTTGAAGGAAGGGACTCTGGGATGGCATCAGTCGTTACATTGGCATCGGCTCTTGATTTCACTACTACAAGATCATCATTAAAATTGCTTTTACCCCTGGCAAGTAAAGTGGAGCAATAATTTTGTAAAACAGCTCCTTTGATGTTTTAGTGTCAGAAACCTCGCCAAATTGGAATATGAGGCTGATCTTGATTCATTGCGGCATACAGGCAGATCGTGCTCAGGCTTTCAATGTTCCTGTTATTCCTATGGGAGTGTTGCTTGCAGCTGCTTATAATCTCGCATCCCGTCCTCCTTATGTCTTCTCTTGGCTGAGTCCTCTGATATCTGCACAGAAAATGCATCCTGTTTTGTTTGAGAAGCTTGTCTTGAACAATTTTCTTTGTCTTTGTTCTCGTTTTGTTTCTTTGCTTGTTTTGTTTCTGTTTTGGTGTAGTTTTACATTTTATCTCCAAAACTATCTAAACACAAAAACACGATATTAAATAACAAATAGGGGCTAACCTAGTGTAACTTGACGGGTCTAAATTGTCACTTTTGAGTGCCGATCAAGAGTACAATGAGCAACTGCATTGAAGACATCACATCCAAGTCCAGTAAGAAGTTCCTGAGCCAAACTGCCTCCTTAGCTGCAATATGTTCGGCCTCCATGGTAAAGTCAGCAATAAGTTCCTGAGCCAAACTGCCTCCTTAGCTGCATCTGATTGCTTGATACTCCTCCAACTGATGGCTCCTCCTCCTAAGGTAAACACATAACCCGAGGTGGACTCCTAGAATCTCTATTTGCCTGGAAATTAGAGTCAGTGTACCCTAAGGGTACAAGACTATCAGCCTGGTACACCAACATATACTCCCTGGTCCTTTTCAGGTACTTGAGTATATTCTTGATCGCAGTCCAATACTCTTCCCTTGGATTAGACTGATATCTGCTCACCATGCCAATGACATAACAGATATCGGGTTTAGCGTAGAGTATGGCATACATGAGACTCTCTACTGCTGAAACATAAGGGATACCTTTCATCCTCTCTATCTCCTCAAGTGTCTTAGGACACTGATCCCTAGATAGAGTAATTTCATGTCTAAAAGGAAGAAATCCTTTCTTGGAATTATCTATGCCAAAATGAGCAATAATCAAGTCAATGTAACGGGCTTGGGATAAGCCCAACATCTTACATAATCAATCTTAAAAAAGGTTGATCCTAAGGATTTGGCCTGCCTCTCACAAGTCCTTCATGTCAAATTGACTTGATAAGCATACCTTTATCGAAGATAACAGCCCCACATCGTTGCCGATTAGGAGAATGTCATCAACATAGATGAGTAGAAACATTACCTTGTTTCCATCACGCTTCCAGTACACACAATATTCGATAGGACACTGATCAAAGTCGAAGCTTTTGATCGCCT
>JAULLF010448176.1:0-10845 GCA_035668175.1 Sarracenia flava
AAAAAGGAAAATATTCTTATTTTCTTAAATCAGTGTTTTAAAGAAATGAATATTCGGCAAGAGACTCGGTTATTGGACGTTTCTTATTAGATTATTATTTGATTTAGGTTAGGACGTTACAGTGCTTGTTGCCAAAAGTTTGGATTTGGATTTGGATTTGGATTGGGCTGTGCAGGTATGAATGAAGCTGGTATGGCTGAAACAGGGGAAGAAGATAATGTTACCAAAACTGGGGAAGGAGATTGGGTAGAATATCTGGTGTGTGGATTTTGACATAAAGGCAATGGATGGATTGAGCTTGCAGATTTTGTGAGATTTAAATTTGATGCCAGATTTGTAAGGGAAGAGTTGAAGATGAGACAGTTTGGTGTTGGGTTCGAATTTGAGTATACGGTGGTGATGAAGTGGATAGAGGAATACAAGATGATCTGATAAGAGGTGTTGGAGTGAACGGAAATTTATTTTCATCAAAACGAACGTGACAAACTATATGTATACGACCCGACACATGATCGAGGCATCGATAGCGAAGTGAAACGGACTATAACCCAAACAAACACAGGGTGAGGAGCAGAAAGATATTTTGTGTATTATAAGTGCAAAGGTACGGATAACGTAAACAACCAAATATTCTTAAGAAATGATATTCAGTGGATCGACGAAATAAAAGTTCGAATGGGAAATATTTTTGGAGATGCAGGACGGTAACCGATTTATTAAATAAATAACGGTTTCAAATATAAAGTGCCAATATTTATGAGAAACAAAACTGTGAGCGAGAAAAGTAAGACCCATTTTGACAATATGATGGTGCCGGTGTGCAACCGACCCATTTTGTTCATAAGTATAAGGATAGGGTAAACGATGAATAATACCCAAATTTTTAAAGTGAGAATTAAGTTTGCGATATTCACCACCCCAATCAGTTTGAACAGTTTTTAGAACTTGGCATGGACTGTCTTAATGATTTTTTGAGCTAGAATGCATGAGAGAGTTGGCCGATACATGACTGGGAAGAGGAAATAGGAAGATCATGGGACTTGATGACTTGACGATGAACACAAGCATGAGGGTGACCAAGACGATAGTTCCAATAATCAAACGAAGCACATTCAGAGGAGAGAGCCACAAGAGAAGAGCTTAATGATGCGAGTTTGTAGAAATCGCCTTCATTCCTACCTTGGGGAAGGGTTTTATTGGAAGTTTGATCCTAAAAAAGATAACAAGAAGGATGAAATTCGAAGAAAACATGATTATCTTTACCAAATTGTTGAATTGATAGTAAAGATTTAGTAAAATATGGTACATGAAGAACAACGGGAAGGTTACAGGAAGAGGTTGAGGAATGAAGTTGAGATGAACCAACATGAGAAATGGGTTTACCAAGTCCATTTCCTACACGCATGTGGGAGTTGCCATGATCATCTTCCACATTGTTGAGATTTGCAAGGTTAGGAGTAATATGGTGGGTAGCACCAGTATTAGGAAACCATTCGAAGAATGGCATATTGTGAGAGCCATAAGTGGTAAGATGAGCATTAGGATTCACATTGCGGTTGAAGAGATGATAACAGTTAGGAGCAATGTGATTGGAGAGGCCACAAATTTGACAAGAGGGTCGAGTGCCAAATGATGGAAGTGGAAGTAAGCCAGCAGAGTTAGAGTAGACACGATCACGACTAAAATAATTGTTGCGACCGTGACGGCGAGAGTAACCGCGACCACGATGAGACTGATTGTCACGAATGCAGGTGGTACTAGTACGTGTCGTCCCATATTAAGTTTACTACCAAGATTTATCACTAACTAAATAGATAGCGGTAAATCAGGATCGTTCCCACGAGGAATATGCAGTAATTAAATATTTTTATCAATTATTTAATCTTTTGAACTTTTTAATTTAATTATAAAAACAAAAATTATAAATCTTGAATTTTTAATATAAAAAGAATTGTGAAATAAA
This sequence comes from Sarracenia flava, assembly GCA_035668175.1. Taxonomy (NCBI): domain Eukaryota; kingdom Viridiplantae; phylum Streptophyta; class Magnoliopsida; order Ericales; family Sarraceniaceae; genus Sarracenia; species Sarracenia flava. Next base: position 1,964 of record JAULLF010448176.1, read on the forward strand.
ACAACTTCTAGTTAAACTAAACTAGACTACTAATTAAGAAAAAGAGTTCTTTTGAGAGAAAAGTTTCATCTCAGGTTTGAAATCTATCTTCACATAGAATTCTAGTTTCAATTAATTTCTACTTTATCTAGCCTTTTATTAGATTCAATCCTATCGTCACATGACCGATATGGATATTCAAGATGATAGACTTACTTGTTAACAAGATATATTTTATCTAAGAACAGGGCACGGACTATCTAGAACATAATTCATCTCGTCAATAGTATAAAATATCTCAAGTTATACAATTAAAATCTAAAATCTCAAATAAGGTATACCCTATTTAGGATTCTAACACGGCCCGTACAGGGCACGAATCTTCTTATCCATAGCATAGACTATCTCATATTTGAGTATTCGATTAACAATAAGCACAACTATGCGACTCACATTTAATGCAATCAAAGAAAGCTTAAATAGAAACTAAATATATTAAAAAGAAATTTTTTTCTGGCAATCAAAATATGTCTCAGATTAAAATAGTTGTATAATGAATCCAATGAAAAATTTAAGATAAAATAAAAGAATTAATCTACTCCTAAAATATCAGGCTCGAGTTTCATCATAGCTCGAGATAGACAAGAGACTTAGCTACGCATGGTTGGGTAGGAATCCATCTCAGAGTTGATGTTGACCGGGGCCGCGAACAGCAGCCAGTAGCTTCTCGTCGAGGGCCAGACTTTCCAGTACTGGCTCATCGGGGGTTGGATGTGAGATATTTGGGAGAAAAAAAAAATTAGATTTTTGTCTGTAGACGTGCATGTCAGAATCTGGGGGTTTAAAGGTATATTTATAGATTTCAAAAAAGTGGAGTCCTTCTCGAAGTATAAGTCTATTGGCGACACCGTTCGGACGGAAACGATGACACCGTCTGGACAAAAACAGCTTCTGAGTCCTGGTAGAAATTGTTGAGAGTCCAGATAGAGGTGGCAATTAGCGTCTAGACGGGTATAGAGAAGCGTCAGGACGGTGGTTATCATGTCTTGAGTTCCTTTAGATTTTCGTCTTGTTTTCTTTAAGTTGTTGTTTTGTTGTTGTCTTGCATCACCTTGCTAAAACATGTTTAAAATACAAAAACACAATATTAAATGCTATCTCGGGCCTAGCCTAGTGTAATAACGGGATTAAATCATCACTTTTAAGTGTCGGTCAGGTATTCGAAGTGAGATTAGCTTGTGGGTTATCCAACGAAAAGGATAGTTGAAGCAGTGAGAAAGTGTCACGGTGAAGAAACTCATGGCTGAGCAATAGAAACCTATGATGGCTATGTGTGGCCCAAATCAAGGTATGGATACAGTCTGATTGGTTAGAAAACATCAGAAAGGTTAGTAAAAGGCAATGATTATTATGTCTAGTCACATCAGACCATTGACAGTTATAGATTATTGGAGAGAGAAGAAGCTAATCTGCTCGGGTCGATATGGGTCAAGCACCCTTAAATGGGTTAAGTTCTGTTTCTTTATAAAATGAAGAACAAGTCAAAAGTAAAAGGTATGCTTTCAGATCCCTAGTCAAAACTCTGTCAATTTGTTTTTAGAACTTCTCTCCCTAAAACTAAGACCTAATGTGAACGTTAGAGGGCCTACCGGAACAAGCTCTGATGTGGCACTTTAACTTCTTGCTGGTGCAAGCACTTGTGGTGCTCTTTTAGAACTGGAGAGCCAACTTGGCCAAGGATTGTAGATCAAGATAATCACCTCTACAATTTGGTGCTGTTAGTGAAAAACCATTATTTGAAGTGCACTTTGATGGCCACTCGGGGGAACCATGCTTGTATCAACCAAAGGGGAGACCAGACATGACAAGTTCCTGGAGACTCTTATTTGGTCCATTGTGGGAGGACCCCAATGAGAAGAAGAAAACAAGTATGCTCTGTGATTCACGGATGATGAGTTGATTGTGCTAGGGATGACTCTCCTGATAGAAATTCGTGCTGGACCCCTTTGCGAAGAGACCTATCTTCTAGTCCTCTAGCTATTTAGAGGGTGATGGACCAGTTTAGAGACAAATTGGATAGGTGAGATGAACATCTATCCACGCTACGTAGGGAGCTACGTGCTATGAGAGTGTTCCAACAGAGAGCTCGTGAACCATAAAAGTCTATGAATGGTCCATAAGGTGGACTGAAGGTCGATGCACAACCTGATCCACCCTAGGCAAGGTGGAGAGGGAATGGAGATATGCGCAAGGCATCATGCACGGGAGGTAGATTTACCCGAGCAAAACTTTAGGAACAAAAAGAGGAAGATATGGCCAAACAAGGCCTCTAGTAATACTAGCTACCCAACTGATGACCATTAATGGGGAGGTGCCCTCGATCACACCATGATTATATGTGAGAAGAGATGGAGTACATGAAACAATGTCTCCACATAGAGTTGGAGGGGAGACTATAGCCAAACTTAAAAAGGCTTCTAGGGAAGTCGCAAGACGAACCCTTTAGAAGATTTTCTCCCCACCTTTTATAAGGGAGGTGGAAGAGATGGAACCACCAAGAAAATTCCAAGCAATGTGGTTCCACCTCTATGACAGAAAAACAAATCCAATGAGCCACATTAAGCATTTCAAGAAAATAATGGCGTTGTGGAATGTGCATGACACCCTTATGTGCAAAGTGTTCCCGTCCAGCCTAGGGTAAGTAGCACTAAGGTTGTATGATAAACTTGCTACTTGTTCGATCAGGAGCTGGAAGCAGCTTATTGAGTTGTTTGCCACCAAGTTCATCGTAAACAATAGGCAGCCCATGGAGATGCTCTGATGAATATAAAGAAGAGTAGCAATTAAACCTTGAGGCAGTATGCTCAATGATATTAGAAGCCTTTAATGAGATCGGTGACTACAGTGAGTAGATATTAGTTGCCTTGTTCAGGCAGGGCGTTGACCGAGCAGATAAGATGATGCATTAACTCAGCAAGAGACCGGTCACCACCATTTTCAAGCTCATGCAGAGGATCCACCTCTACAAAGGTCGAGGAAGGCCATGAAGGCCCAGTACATGAGCATAAGTCTAAAAAGGCACAAGCTCACCCTCAAGATGGAAACAGAGAGAATAAGTTGGGAAGAGGTACAAGGAGGAAGTTTGTCGAGGAAAGGGAAAGAGAGAGGAGTTACATTGCCACCAACCAAAGGGGGAAGGCAAAAATAGCTATGAGGTGAGAAATATGGGAGGTAAAAATAGTTATGAGGTGACTAATACTGTTTTCAAGGTGCCTATTCATAGGTTCCTCAACAAGATCAAGGATCAACTTTTGTTTGAGTGACCTTCGAAGATGCACAGTGAGCCAGAGATGAGGAAAGAAAAGTTGAAGTGCTAGTATCACAAAGACTAAGGGCACCTCACTAAATATTACAAGTCGTACAGGAAGTTCCTAGAGGACCAGGTACGAGCTCTAAGCCTTAGACAGTTAATTAACAAGGAAAAAACCTGAGAAGAAGAGCACACAGCTACATAGTTCGTACAACTCTCCATAACTAACGATTGTACCAGCACAATCAATGTCATCCATTGTGTGCCCTAGGAGGTGGCCAAGGTAAAAGTTCAGGCAGAAAATAGGATGGCCTCCCGTCTGTAGAAGGTGCTCCAAGATTAGCTCAGTCAGCCAGGGGCATGCAAGAGGGAGGTCCCAAGCAGCTCTTACTCTTTAAGGGTGATAACATTTAGTAACAAAGACCTAGAGGGTGTATCACCTGCAAAATGATGCCTTGGTGGTCACAACTCGTATTGAAAGGCATGATGTCAAACAAGTGTTGATCGACTAGGGGACATCAACAGAAGTTATGTACTAATAACTATTCTACAAGAGGGGTCACAAGAAAGAAGATTTGCAACCATCCTCCCCTCTTCTGGTTGGGTTCAGCGGCCAACCCTTCATGCTAATGGGAATTATCACCCTCCCAGTCTAAGCAGGAATGCAAACAAGATAAGTGGAGTTCCTTATGGTTGACGTACTCTCCATGTACAATACCGTAATGGGAAGGTCTTGAATGCATCAGCTGAAGGCCATATCCTCAACCTACCACCAAGTGTTAAAGTTCTTAACATATGGGGAGTAGAGACTCTAAGGGGAGATCAGGGAATGACGAAGGAATGTTTTGTAGTTGCAGTAAAGGAAAAGTCTTCCTCAAACAATAAATAGGTCTTCACGGAGATTTAAGATGGGCCAGCCATGGGAACTAGAAGTAGGATGAGCACCAACTAATAAAGTGGTGGAACCTTTAAAGAAGGTGATGCTCGACAGAAATGACCCTGGTCGTTTCTTTTTGATCGGATTAAGCTTGTCGTGTAAGAGGAAACTAAGTCGGTGATTTCCTCAACACTAATGTTGAGGTGCTCGCCTGGACCCCTTATGAGATGCCTAGTATTGACCAAACTATCATCTAACATGAGTTCAACATCAGCACAACCCACAAGCCTATAATGTAGAAGAGCAGAAGGTCATCCGCTCAGTACATGGAGGCTGTGGTAGACGAAGGGGTGAATTTTCTTGAGGATGAGGGCAATCAGAGAGGTGCAGTACCCTGTGGTAAAGAAAAATAATGGCAAGTGGAGGATGTGCGTGGACTTTACATACCTGAAAAAGGCTTGCCATAATGACTTATTTCCTCTACCCACGATCGACCAGCTGGTTGACTTAGTAGCTGGGTATGGAAATATGAGTTTTTTTGGGTGCGTATAGGGGATACCACCAGATCGCGCACCACCCGACCGAACACGAGAAGACCCGCTTCATGATGCCCACGAGACTGTACTACTATAGGGTTATGCCTTTTATCGAAGAACGCTGGTGCGACCTACAAATGATCCGTCACCAAGATGTTCTAGCTCATGCTCGGTCAGTCTATTGAAATTTACTCAATGACATGGTTGTCAAGGCCTAGTAGGAGAAAAGCCACCTATTCGGCCTACAGGCCACTTTTATGGCGCTTAAGGCATACCACCTCAAGCTAAACATATCCAAATGTGCCTTTAGTGTGGAGTTAGGCAAGTTTCTAGGGCACTTGGTGTGGAGGAGAGGCATAAATGTAGATCCTAACCAGATCACCGTAGTAGAACATATAGCCACCCAAGACTGTCAGGGAAATGTAGAAGTTGGTTGGAATGGTAGCTGTACTCAATCGATTCATAAGAAAATCATTAAATAAGTGTTTTCCCCTTTTCCAAATGATTAAAATGAACATGAATTTTTTTATAGGGGGAGGAGTGTGACCGAGCACTCTCGGAGCTCAAGGAATACTTAGCCACCGCACCTCCCTCTCAAAACCCCTAAACGGGGAGGATCTCTACATGTATTTGGTTGTGTTTGAGCACTCTGCCAGCGTAGTTCTTCTGTGATTGGTTGAGTCTGAACAAAATCTAATTTACTATGTGAGTCACACCTTCCTGGATGCTGAAACGAAATACTTTCTATTAGAAAAATTCACCCTGGCACTAGTCAAGGCAACAATGAAGCTCATGCATTATTTTCAAGCTCGTAAAATCATATTTTTGACTGGTCATCCACCTAAAGTGTTGTTGCTAAAGCGGACTTCTCAAGCATAATTGGAAAATGACCAGTAGAACGGGGAGAATACGACATAGAGTTTCAACCCCGAACAATAATAACGGGATAGCTTTTGGTCGATTTTTTTAGCCAACTTTTCAAAAGTAGGTAGTGTCAATCAGCTCGGAGCTAGATCCAAAAGCATCTGATTTGGAGGGGAAGAATAGCATAAGAGAAGTGAGCAGAGTTATTGGCTGAAGGTGCAAAAGAACGAAGAAAGAGCACAAAAGTTAAGGATGTACACTAATAGTGCATCCAACCAAAAAGATTCAAGAGTAGGTGTGATCATTATCTCACAAGAGGACGCAATCATTGAGCACTATATCCGATATTCCCAGCCTCCAACGATGAGACTAAACATGAAGCGCTACTAGCTGGGTTCAAAAGCATTCAGCTGCTACACTACAAGCAACTGAGGATCTTTTGCAACTCTTAGTTAGTTATCAATCAACTGATCAGACAATACAATGCTTCAGAAGGGAGACTGGAAGCTTACTTGGCTCTAATCCTATAACTCATCAATGGCTTCCAAGCAGTGCACAATGAGTAGTTAAGCATAGAGAACAACTCTCAAATCGATGTTTTGGCTGCGTGGGCCTCAATAACTTAGTTGGGGCTCAGAATGGTGATCAAGGTATACGAACAGACATGACCAAGCATCAAGGTGGAGCGGTGAGATGTGTTCTTCATTCTCAAACAAGAAAGTTTGAGCTACTGAACAAGAAGGTCCGAGTTGGATGGACCTAATTTTAATTTTTAAAAGATGATGAGCTACCTCCAGACAAAAAGGAAGCGCACAAAGTGAGGCATAAGGAAACACAAATCAAAGCCTCCTCAAATGGGTAGCTGTACAAGAAGTCCTTCTTAGGGCCCTACTTGCTATGTGTTCACCCGAGTAAGGTCTTGAACTTCTTGTTGAGCTACACGAAAAGATGTGCAGAGCTCAATTGGGGGAGATCAATGACACATAAAGCCATCAGTTGGGTGTATTGGTGGCCCTATATGAAAAAAAAATGGTCAATTGTATGCTTAAAAATGCAAAAAAGTGTCAAAGGTATGCTCCACTACATAGACAGCCAGCTAAGGAACTCAGTCCAATGACTAACCCTTGGACATTTGCGCAGTACGGACTTGATATTGTTGGGGCACTACCTAATGCACTCAAGTGGATTTAAGCCGAGTTGTTTTCCAACATCAAAGACGTCGACTCTAAGATGTTAGTTTGAAAGAATAACGTTACCAGATTCAGCTTTCTTCAAGCTCTGGTTGTCGATAATGGGAAACGATTCGACATCTGGGTATTCAAAAACTTTTTCTCGGAGCTCAACATCAGGATTTTATTCTCAACTCCCTCATTCCCCCCGAGTAACGAACAACCAGAGATCTCTAATAAGATTCTCCACTTCGGACTGAAGCGAATGCTAGAAAAGCCTAGGGAAAATCTGATGGGTGATTCAATCAATAAGAAATACATTTATTGACTTATGGAGCCTTACTGTACTGTGTATGTCTTCATAAAAAATCTTATACGACCAGATCAGTCGCCTAGATAGGTTGCCTCTGGTAGCCAAAACTCCCTCCGACTAGACAAGTCGATGTTTAGCACATGAAAGCTCCAGATGACTAGAACAATCACCTTCGAGTAGCCAAAAGTCCCTCCGACCATATAGGTCAAAGTTAGGCATAAAAAAAAGTCCCGGGCAACCAGAATGGTCACTTTTGAGTAGCCAAAAGTCCTTGCGACCATGCAGGTCGACATTGAGCACAAGAAAAGCCCCGCTGGACCAAAAATAATCATGTTTGGGCAAAATAAAGCCCATGCTTGGCTAGGCGAAGCAGGGAGATCAGCTCCTCGAAGCCCTATTTCATCTAGGAAAGCTAATTTCTTAATTGAATTTCTTACAAATTGTGGGATCTTGTCCACTCCTAAGCCGTAGCTTGGCTAGGAAAAGTAGGGAGCTTAGCTCCTCATAGCCCAAGTTCATCCAGGCAGATCAGATTTTTTGTTGATTAATGAAAAATTTTACAAGTTATTACAGCTCGTCCCCTCCTAAGCTGCAGCTCGGTAAGCCAGAGCAAGGAGCTCGGCTCCTCAAAGCCCAAGTTCGTCCAAGCGAATCAGATTTTTTGTTGATTAATGAAAAATTTCCCAAGTTGTTGAAGCTTATCCTCTCATAAGCCCTTGCTTGACTAAGCAGAGCATGGAACTCGTATCCTAAAAGCCATGGTTCGTCAACGTAAGTTAAGATTATTATTTAAAATATTTACAAGTGTTAGGATCTCTTTCCGTCCTAAGCCCTAGCTCAACTATGCAGAGCATGGAGCACGGTTCCTTTAAGCCCTAGTTTGTCTTGGATGATCAAATTTTTTGCTAATGAAATTTTTACAAATTGTGGGGCCTCATCCCCTCCTATGGCCTAGCTCGACTAGGCAGAACAGGGAACTAGGTTCCTCAAAAGAAATAGTTTGTCTAGAAAGATCAAATTTTTTATTGATTAACAAAGAATTTTACAAGTTATTGGAGCTTGACCCCATGTAAGTCGTAGCTCTGGTTAATAGAGCAGAGAGCTTGGCTCCTCAAAGTCCTGGTTAGGCAAGTAAATATCTTAATTGAAAAATTTTTACAAGTGTTTGGAGCTCGTCCCTAAGTGTTCCCAGTGTAAGTATTCAAGGGAAATATAAAGTACAACTAGTAAACGAAGGAACATAATGTATGAACTAAAAACTACAAAAAAAAATTAGGAGAAAATTTTCATTCATTAATGTAATTGAAGTATGTACAAAGGGGGCTGGTCGACCATACATGAGTATGAAGTCGTGTTGCCAGAAAAAAAAAAGGGAAGAAAAAGAAGAAGAAAGAGCAAAAAGAGAGTCACAGCTATTCGACCACCCCATGCCCAACTTCATCCCCGTCCCTCTGCAGCCCATCACCTATAGTGTTGTCACCCTAGTCAGGTCTGCAGCCCATCACCTATAGTGTTGTCACCCTAGTCGGTCCACTATGGAGACCATGATAATGATGCGGAAGAAGTGTAGATGGAACTCATCCTTGTCTCGAGGAGGTGGAGGTTTCTTCCCTATTTCCTAAGGGGGGAGGAAGATGAGGAGAAGTGACATAGATGTTAAATGGGTCAACCTCAACAGCTTCCCCAGGAGGATTGACATCCCCAAGCATATTGAGAAGTTCCTCGGGGAGTGCCACTAGAGGTTTGTGTTGGGGTTCCAACCCCGGTCGCGTGCGGAAGCGTTGGTTTTCAAAAAAAAATGGATCGTTTTATAAAAACCACTTACATGTTCTTC
>JAULLF010449275.1:0-10843 GCA_035668175.1 Sarracenia flava
TCTTCGGAGGTTCACCTTCTTGAATCAAGTCATTTAATACCTAGTAAAAATAGATCAAAGTTGTTATTACTAATTTTGGTTGATTTAAAGGCATGTGTGCCTCTGCCCTTATATTCCTCTTTCCAGAAGAAGACTGTTATTACAATGAGGATACAAAAAAGAGACTCGAGATAAACACATCCCAATGATAAATTTGAGGGGAGGCTAATATTTTTTTTAAAAATGTTATGATCAAATTGATTTTCTTAATTGATAGGGAGAGTTAAAAGATAGAAGAACAAGATTTGGGCACTGTCGTGTTAGGACACAAGGGTACTTGTTAATATAGAAAAAAGACATGAAAATCGTATGAATCAATAAGAGTCATAAGCCCATCCAAAATTCTAAATATGTGAAAGAAATCAATCCTTTCGCTGTCAATATATATACTCATTTTTTGTAAGAGCAATATCTACAAATACTCAAATCTATTAACACACATAGAGGAGGAACCTTATGACGAACTAAAGTTTCACTGACCAATCACTTGGACTGTAGATCAGCTTGGAGATACGTGATTTAAAAAAAAAGAAAAAGAAAAAGAAAACAAAAACAAAAATGAAATGCCTAACAAATTCTAAAGTTAATTGGTGATAGAGCAACATATCCGGACTTTGAAGTCAAACACACTAAAGATAAATCAAATGAATCACAAAAAGAGAAGTCCTCCCAAATAAATATGTCCATTAACCTAACCAAGCCCATCTCATTCCCAGAAGGACAATGAGTGAACTGAAAAATGAAAAGAACAAAATCGAGGAAAAGAAATGATAAAAAGGTATTCATTCCCCACACTTCAAGTGGCATATTGAGTGCGCTGGCAGAAGGTAAATGAAATTGCAATCAACATAATACCTTAAGCATAATTCCATGCCTTCCACGCCACCACTCACGTATCACTGAGAGGGTGCCATACTTGGAGGATTTCACATCCACCTATTTCTTTATTTCTATAAAGTTTTCTTCAAACAAATCTGGAAGGGTATTAGAATCTGGAACTGATTTTTCATGAGTTCAATCCAAGACATTTGCACCTTCAATTGAAGCCTTTTCACCCTGCTACAAACAAAAGATGGACAAATTCATCTATTAACGGTGACAAGAGCATGACAATAAAATCCATAGCTATTTACTGCAAAACTGATGCAGATGATAGAGAAGCAAAAGAAAACAGATTTACATTTTCTCCTCATGCTCACTGATCTAAATTGCTTGCCTTCAAAGATTCAACTAGACATTTTCACAAACACTTCATGCTCATACCAGCTCCATGAGCACTTCAAATCATGTAAATCCAATGATCGTCACACACCAGCTCCAAGAAAATATCACAAGCAACAATCGAAACAACATAGGGCGAGAGAGAGAGAGAGAGAGAGAGAGAGAGAGAGAGAGAGAGAGAAGAAAGAAAGGAGCACACACACACCATCGCTCGCCTATCGTGTCGCCAACCATCGACCACCATTCAAACTAGGATTCGGGATTTTTTCTATGTTAAGGTAGGATGCTAAACTAGATTTGACCATTGTGTGTGTATGAGTTGTATGTTTTGGGGTTTAATAACTAGTGTTGGTTTGATAAAAATTTTGAATAGTTTATGAATTTCATGGTTAAATGTTGAAATTGGTGGTTGAAATATGAAATTAATGTTATGTTTATGGATTCTACCTTGTGAGAATGCTGTATATCAAACAAATTTTGAATATGAAAAAACTAGGGTTTGGGAGAAAATGTGAAAATTAGGGATTTTGGGTATGTGAACCTATTTTTGTAAAATTGAGTTTATTTATATGAAATTGAGATGTTGGGAAGCTTATGGCATGAATAAGAAGATTTTGGTAATTTAGAAAAATTGGGTGAAATGTGTTGGATGTGTTGAAGAAAAATAACTAATTTATGAAAAATCCTATCATTTTGTGGAATTAGGAACATGCGTATGTGTTGATGTAATAATGAGATATGTTGTGAATGGAAAAAACTTGATGATTATTCCAGTTAAGGCACGAGCTGTCTGTCGATGAAAGTCCGAAAATCTTATATGGTATTTCAGTTAGGACATGAGCTGTTCATTGGTAAAAATCTGAAAAGCTTGTATCGTATACTCTAGTTAGGGTACGCAGTGTCTGACGGTAAAAGTCCAAAAAGTGTGTGTGCGTGAGTGTGTGTGGTTGGATACCGGTGTGTGTGTGTGTGGATTGAAGATTTGGACTAATAAATACTTTTCATGAAAAAATTGTTTTGCGAATCGATTTTTAAAAAGGAAAGAAAATGGAAGGCGTGTGAGTTATGCCACTTATGTGCATTCACATAATCATCCTCGCATATCATACAATTATTCTAGTTTAGTTTATTATTCTACAAGCTTTGAGTCACGTTATTTTATAACAACATTTTCATATGATAATGGGAAAAAAAATTGCAGATTGGCGTCTATATGCTTACCCCTCCCAATCCCTAATTGGATTTAGGAGTTTTTTGGGGATATGCATTGAGATTACATTATTTTACTTCTTATTTTAGATGAATGTAATTAATGTTATTTACCTTAGTTTTATTTGGGAGGATGATTGTAAGGCCATAAGACATAACTCATATCTTGTATTTTTTTAGGTAATTAATTGTAACATAAAGAAAATAAAAAAAAAATACATATTTACAATGGACATACCCAAGGTAATTACAACAATACCAATAAGTAACCTCCATAACAAACTCACCCAGCCTAACAAGAAAACTTAAAAAAACAACAAATGTCCCTCGCCCCCACTATTTGTGGGGAACTACCAATGAAACATATTCCACGCTTTTCACGTGGAAAAACAAAGAAGGAACAAAATTAACAAACAATAATCCTAACGTACCATTCTAGCCAAAAGGCATAAATGGCCCTTCATAATTCCTCAGATTCACCGACACATAGTTTTCATATAGCCATGAAGAAATCAAGACCCCAGCCGCTCAGGAGGCCAAAGAAAGCTAGTTCCTTAGCCATGGTCTTAAGATACAAGAGATCGGTCAGCCTTAAGGATATCTTAATTCGGAGAAGGAAGATTAACACCTCTCCAACTCCGCCATCAGACCTATCACCATACCCTAGCTAACGTCGCCTAACCAAGTGAGAGTCCAAATCAACCCAACCATACAAAGGTCTACCAACGACCACCGAGGATCTCCACGTACACTGATAATCAAGAACAGTCAAATATAATTAATTAAGGAGCTGACTATGGCCAAGAACATAGCATAAACATGTTCCAAGGTAGACTCAACCTCTCAAGGATAGTCACACACCCCAACTAATGGGGGAAATGACAGAGACAAGCACACCTCTACTAGGGGTCAGCGGAACCTGAAACCAAGGAAAGATCCTCGAAAGCAACAGACATGAGGCACCACCATATGAAAGTAACCATGGATAGCACAAGAGACCCCATAACTCCATAGTGGCCCTGTGATATAACTCAACATAGCCAAAGAGATAACAAAACCCTAACTACTAAGGAGGTCGAAACGGACTGGTTCTCAACCACGGCACTAGGGCACGAGAGAAAGGATATCCTTAAGGAAAACCTCAGCTCAAAAACAGAAGGCCAGCCCCTAACCAACTCCACCATCGGCCCCAACAATACACCCTAGACAGTGTAGCCCAAGATGATAGGGAATCATAATCCTCAAACCAAATCAACTCTACTAACAAAACACAAAGGACTCTCATAAATGGAGATACCACCAAACAGACATCCCAAGACTCCTTAGAGTCTCTATCAAGGATCATCAAATGACAAGAGGCCCCTGAACCCCAAAAGCTTAGGAGGGCCAAGAGAGTTGGTATCCAAGCCACGACGTAAGGGATTAGAATGTAAGGCAGCCCTAAGGAACAAACCTCAACCCAAAGACAGAAAACCAACATCTATCTTTGCCCTCGGCCCCACCTTCACACCTTGACCAACGTAGCCTAAGCAAAGAGGAAAAGAGCCACAACAAAAAGGAAGGCACATAATAGGAACATGTAAAGACCAACATAACCATAAACTCAACAAGGCAAAAGCACAAAGAAAGACATGGATCATCAGGAGACAAAGAGAATGTGCCAGAGGTAGATGGACCCCTAGCTAGCCAACGGTAGCCAACAAATAGATCAGCCCCAGAAACTCCAGCTTAAGTTCTGTCAAGCAAGTGCCAACCTCCCCTATCAGCAAAGCTATCGACGAACAGGTCCAAAGAAACCGGCAAAGAGCAAACTAGGCCATTCCAAAGAGACGCTCTACCATCGGATCCAAGTGAAGCAGAACGTTAGCTAATCCCTACTATGTGACTCCCAAGAAACCTAATCAAAACTTGTCTTCCCATCATCGCTCATAGATAATGACGATAGTCCCAATAATCCATATATTTCTAACTTTAATCCAATAATCTGGTTCTTTTCCAGCACCCACATCCAATAACCCAAATAATCAAAAGATAAAATAGACTAGTTGTTTCCCATCAAATGCACACACTATTAGTCAAAATAAAATAAACCTTTGACCCACCAAAGCATAGCTGAACCAAGGTTAGCTGAAAGCCAAAACAAAAGCTTCAGTGGGTGCTCATAACAAAAACAGTATCCAAATGCTATTTAAAGAAGACCCACAATTTTGGTCCAGGCAAAACCGCCCATGGTTTTGGCCAAAACCGGAGGTATACTATCACTAGTTGTACAAAAGTTGCCAGGGACCACTTCCCACCTGCAGACCTGCATCTATATATCCTCTTTCCCTACTTTGCATAGTCATCAGAAGGCAATAGACCCTGTACCATATGCAGTTTAACACGCGTGTAAGTAGCACTTCATCTTCTTCATTAGGTTGAGACCAAAAACTCACCTTGTGTTCTGAGAAACATAGTAGCTTTTTAAGCAAACACCATGAAAAAAACCATGGTATAAAATTGAGATCCTGCTCCAAACAATATATATATTTTTTTGGGTAATTTAAACCGGTATTGTCGATCCTCATCCAAATCAAGTGCGGGATGGGCCTGATCTACGTCTTCTACTTCGCTAGTTTCTTTATCGCGAATGTTTTGTGGGATGACATTTTTTTCTGGTTGCGACATTCTTCGGGGCGAGCAGAATGCGGCAAGAAACTCATACCATATCCTAATAGTCAAAACCCACATCAGACTCAACATTAACATCCATCGATACAACACACCCATAAACGTATACTAAGCGGCATACATAACCATGATTGACAAAATAATCATAAAAAAATAGATTTGGAGAAACCAAATCTACCGAAAAACTTATAAGAGCAAAATATACATACATAACAACAAAGCTCCACCAGAAGAACTCTTCATCTCAAAACTGCTCCAAGAGCTAAAAGCCAGATTTGGAAACCAGGACCGAAGCAGTCCCTTGGTATGAGACTCAAGATCTTGAACGAGACCTGGACTAGATACTCCGTCTAAACTCCATAACCAAAAAAACTCCAACAGATACCAACGCCTCTACTGCCTTAGATACCCCTTGCCATGGGCTGATCCGAGGCCACCGAGGCAAGGAATCACCATCTTCATAGTCTTTATGCTTGTGATTCAATAAACCAGATCAAAAATCACCATGGGTACCTTGGCGAGAGCTTTCCCCAGAGACAGAAGCTCTCCTGACATTACACTTTGTTCTCTCTCAAAACTTACACTAATACCAAGCATCATACATAACCTTGTCATAACTTACATTAATAATTCGTTAGTTTGAATCCAAGAAGTGGCTTGTAAAACATTTGGGGTTTTTGATTAAAATGTGAATTGATTAAGCTTGATAATATGAACATGTGAGTTTATTAAATTGGGAAACAACCTAAGAGTAATTAATTTAATTCCATATCTAATAAGTATATTGACGAATCTTGACATTTGAATTGGAGTGAAAATACATGTTGGTTGGTGAATTGTAAATTAAAGATGAGTTGCAAGTTGTGAATATGAAATTGGGGGACTTATTTTACGTAAGCTTAAATTGTTTGATTAATTTAATTAGTGTTCATATAATGGTTATAAAGATGAAAGAAAATGTTTAATTGAAGCTACTAACCGGCTAATGATCATATTTCAAAATTAGTGAGTGGATTGTTAAGAAGATTAATTGAAAGTTTACCTTTGAGTGTTGTCTCATATGTCCATTCACAATCTCTTTGTTCTATAACACTTGATTAAGTGCCTAATAATGATTAAGAATATATAACAATGGCTTGATTTGGTCACTGCTTCTGTTTTTTCTTCGGATGTGATCCACCCAGATATCAATGGCTTGATTGGTGAAAATGGAGTGGGGTTAGGGGGAAAACAAATGGACAAGAAGGGTAACAGGGAAAACATTGCGCACAAGGTGTTTGGTGAAAGGTCTGACCAAGATCTGTTCCAGGCTCACTCGGGCGTGAGCATGTTTGATCTCAAGTCGCTGCCTGAGGACGAGCCTACGAAGGCTTTGGAGACCAGGGGGTTCAGACGGTGGAGGTAGGTGATCTTAAGCTGCCTGCTGTGCGTGTTGAGCCTCTGCCCAGTGCAGAGCCTCTGCCCAGTGGTGTGCCCATCTCCTGGGCAAGTGTTGTGGCTCGTGGAGGTGTCCCTAGGCCTGAAGGCATGGAAGTTAGACTTAACCACCGTAGCTCTTCTACCTCACATCTTGAATATGTGGCACCAAGAGCTCCAGGTGTTATCGTAATTGAAGAAAATTTGGTTCAAGAGCAGCTTTGGGATACGTGCCTGGTAGGATATTTCTTGGAAGATAATTTTGCTTTTGGCCGGGTTAGAGCAACGGCCATGTCATTGTGGAGAAGCGAGGGCTTGTTGGAGGTTCACGGAAATGAGGGTGGATTCTTCTTTTTCAAGTTTGGGAGCACGCAAGAGATGGAGAATGTGCTGGAAAAGGGCCCTTGGCATTTCTATGGTAAGCTCTTAATATTACGGAAATGGAAGAAAAGGCTTAGGCTCTCTAAAGACACTATCTCTAAGATCCCTGTTTGGGTAAAATTTTTTGATTTACCCTTGGAATTCTGGAATGATGCATGCTTAAGTAGAATTGCGAGTGCCATCGGAGTTCCTTTATTTCTCGATAGGGCTACGGAATCAAAGAAGCGTATTTCTTTTGCTCGAATTTGTATTGAACTTGATGCAGCAAGACCATTGATCCACTCTGTTAAAGTTATATGTGAAGGAGAAACAGTAGAAGTCCATGTGGAGTACCAAGGATTACCCCCTTTGTGTGGGAATTGTAAAGCCTTCGGCCATGATTCTTGTAAAGAGAACAAAGCAGGGAAAGACCATGAAGTCTGCTCCGATAAGGGAACTCGGGATGCGGATAGATTGGATAGTGAGAGTGATTCTTCAGCCTCGTTTGATTGGATTAGGGTTAGAAGCCGGAATAGGACCAAGCTTAGGAGAGGGGATCCCAGGATGCCGATGCCTAGGGTTCCTTGTGAAGTTCAGCAAGCTAGTAAGGCTCCAAGTCATGGAGGACAGTTGAGCCTTCGAGGTCCGGCGGTTGCTCTCCCTGGTGCCCTGCCCCTTCGCTATGCAGGGGCGCCCGGTCAGTATGATAAGCCTAGGGCTCACCCTGGCCGGCCAGTTCTGAGCTTTGATCCACCTCCCGGCCCATCCTCCCAGGCATCTTTGCTTGTCCAAGCGGTGGAGGGTGTGGGTAAGTTGGGCCCTCATTTGGTATGATTATGCAGTTGTTTCGGTTGCTATGTTTTGATTAAGCCGCTCCTCTTGGGCTTTGTTTTCTCTCCTCCATGTTGTTTTGTTTGGACGCGCAGGGGTAGGTTATCTTGTTATAGGAGGTTGATGGTTTTTTTTTTAGTGTTTTATTTTGGTTATCTGTTTGTTAGTCCTGGGGGATGCCCCTTGTAAACATGTAATTCTTTTTTTTTCTTTTATGTCACAATTAAATTCCCAAAAAAAAAATACAATTGTTTGTTATATGTCAAAATAAGGAGAATCTAGATTGAAATAACCCTTGAGCCAACAATAAAGAAGGAGGATCTACGCATCGGAGATCCTCTTGGAAAGATGCTCGAAAAAGCTTGGAGCCCTTTTACCCCGACTGGCGATTCTTTATCTCAAGAGGAAATGGATAAGGTAGAGAAATGTTTTGAGAAGCTAGCCCTGAAAGCTATGGGAAAAGCAAAACAAGGATGCAGTCCTTTGAACGATGTCGACTTGGGAAAGATCATTGAATGGTTAGCCTGGTATAGGGGATCTCCTTCTACGGAAGAATTGAGAAGGGAGCTCAAATTTTATATTGTTGTTAAAGGCGTTTTGGGAGAGGGGGTGAACACTAAGCCGCTTTTGATTGAACAGGGGTCTGAAAATGGCGTTGAAGTAGATTTCCAGAATGTTGATACTGGAGGAAATATAGAGGATGAAGGATCTGAAACTATCAAGAAATGCGACTCGAAAGAAGAAGATGAGGACCAAGTGGTTGATGGTGATTGTAAGGGAGAAGCTGAACAGGGGAATATCTCCCTCTCTTCGCCGCACCTCAAATCCCAGGTAATTTCGGTTTCGCCAAGCTCTGATTGTGTAAATACTTGTGAGAATATTGCTAGATTAATCCCGGAGAGGAGGGAGGGAGTGGAGATGAAACAGGCTGAATATAAGCTGGAGACCGAAAGTGCTTGTAAGGTGTTTGAGAAAATGCCGTATCCAACCTCCGAAGTACAGAACCAAGTATACGTGTTGGACATGAAACACGATGGGGAGAACAAGGTCTCTCCAGCGACTGCACAACAAATGTTCGACGATTTGCCTCAAAAGGATTCAGATCGAAGGAAGGGAGAAAGCACGGTCGAAGCTGAAGAAGACACAGTCCCGAACCTTGTGGTGGGCCCTTTCCAGGTAATGGACTCCGTTGATGATGTTAATGTCGATGGTGTTGAGAATCTTTCTTACATGCGGAGGGAAAGGATGAAACAAGTTGAGGGGATTAAAACCGTCCCAGCGTCTGCACAGCAAGTGTTTGACGAAATGCCTCAAAAGGTTTTGAGATCGCCTGCACGCCAAGTGCTTGACGAGGTGCCAGTCCGAAGTTGGTCTACTAATATTGCTACTGTTGGGCATCCTAAAGCTTGTATGGTGGACTTGATAGGGATTGACAATTTGCATCAAAGTAAGGGGTTAGAAGCAGGTCCTAAGGAAATGGCGTAAGGGGTTATCAAAGTAAGGGGTTATCAACCATATCGTCTTCAATGTCAATGATAGGGATTGACAATTTGTATGGTGGACTTGATAGGGATGGACTCTTGAATATATCGCGCCTTCCCGGCCTGGGGTCATTGACATTGGAGACGATATGGTTGATAATCTAACTTGGGAATCATGCCTTATAAGGGTACTTTCTCGACGCGAGCCTCGCTTTTGGTTTGGTTAGAGCTACGGCTATGACATTGTGGAGAAGCGAGGGGCTACTAGAGGTGTCTGGTAATGATTGTGGATTTTTCTTCTTTAAGTTTAAGAGCCCACAACACATAGATAGCATCCTTGAGAAGGGACCTTGGCAGTGTTCTGGTAAGCTTTTGTTTTTGCGGAGATGGCGTAAACGCATGAGATTCACTAAAGATGCAGTGACAAAAATTCCTGTTTAGGTTAAATTTTTTGATTTTCCGTTGGAGTTTTGGAATGATAAATGTCTCAGTAGAATTGCTAGCGCCATTGGACAACCTCTTTATATGGACAGGGCTACAGACACAAAACAACGCATCTCCTTTGCTAGGATTTTTTTTTTGGGTAATTAAGTGTGTATAAAAAGAAAAAGAAAACTTACAAATTTACAAGGGGCATTCCCCAGGTCTTACAACCCAAAAGAAACCCCACAACTTACCCAAAGAGAACAAAAGAAACCCTAAAGATACCCACTTACAAACTTAACCCAAAAACGCTAAAGCTACTAAGAGTGTTACTAACACTCTTACCAAATTAAACCAAATGCTTACACAAACATAAACCATTACCAAATTAAAACAACAGCTAGCATAAGACAACCATAGCTGTGAGGCGGCAACCAACACAACCCCTCCTACTCGCAAGAATAAATCAATTACGGAAGCACACCTCGAGATAGATCCTATGATAGAGCCACCCCAGCCCGGGAGAAACCCCAAACCAGATCAAATAGAGGTCCCGATCAAAGCATACACTCGTTCCAAAGCGAAACTACGCATGCCTCTATTAGGGGAAACAAAGTCCACCTCCTCGAGAAAGATCCTGTTTACCCGTTCCAAAGTGAACTCAACCCCACAGTGATAGTCACACCCCCAGACACTGGAGGGAAAAGATAAGGATCCGCACACCCCTACTAGGGGACACCAAAACCAGAACCAAGACCCACCTAACCGGGGAGAAAACAACCCCAAACTCGAGAAGCTCTATCAATCAAAATAGTCCAAAAATTCAACAAAACGAATCTCCAAAGTACACAACCCGAATCCAGCTGGATACCACTAGAAGCACCGAGAAAGCAAAGTGTCAATAGGCACCCCTTCGAGAGAGATCCTAAGATAAAACCGCCTCAGCCTGGGAGAAACCCCAAACCAGAACAAAGTAAAGATCCAGAAAAAGCATACACCCGTTCCAAAGCGAGAAGCGCCCCTACTAAGAGAAACAGAGCCCACCTCATCGAGATAGATCCTGAAAAACCTGTTCCAAAGATCACTCAGCCCCACAATGATAGTCACACCCCCCAACTAATGGGGGGGAAAAGATAAGGATAAGCAAACCTCTACTAGGGGATGCAGACCCTGAGACCAAAACCCAGACGAGG
>JAULLF010450375.1:0-10841 GCA_035668175.1 Sarracenia flava
GACTTGGATTAAATCTCACCATCTATATGGATATTGCTCTGATTTTCTATTATATGCTCTGATATGATTGCTCATCTGAGGGGGTGTAATAAAGAAAAACTTTCTTTAACTATTTTCTTGGTTGAAATTGTTGTCAAAATTTTGATTGAATATTTTCTTTGTTGATATTGTTGTCAAAATTATTCTTTTTCTGTATATCTCTCCGATGCTATCCCTAAACTAAATCAAGAACATATTCATTCATCTAATGTTCATGTGTTGATTAATTCTAAAGTGCATGATGGCCGATAATCGGGGTTAATCCTCGTAGACCTGCTCTGCTCTAGACTTTTGAAAATATATATGCATTATATTAATAAATATTGTTTTGACTCTTACATGTATGCACATGTTTAGGGGGAACTTATTCTTGTTTATTTTGTCTCTCTCATAAAGAAATCAATTATTTTCATAGTCAAAAAGGAGGTGATTGTTAGCCCAAAGGTTATTCAATCAAGTTCTTTCCTTTGTTTTGACATATAACAATCAATTGATTTGGTTGGTACTAATGGTTAATTGTATCTTTATAAGTTTTTTAAGGAATTTGTGGTACTAATTTCAACCATTTTCAAGTGATTGATAAGTTAGAATTTTATCCCCAAATGTCTCTGATCAAAGCTCCTAGAGAAGAGATTTCAAAAAGTTCAAGTCTTAAAAATCAGTTTTCAGAAAACAAAAAGTTTGACACTTTCTGTTAGAAAGTGACACTTTCTGTTAAAGGGAGAAGAAGTTCGTCCTTTTCTGTCCAGAAGTTCGTCACATTCTGATCAAGGTGTCAACCGCAGAAAAAGTTTGACACCTTTATATAAAGGTTCGACACTTTTCTAAAAGGAGGGAAAAGTTCACCACCTCCAACAAAAGCTCGCCCCTTTTTCACCATGATGAAGTATTGTTCAACTTTGAAGACTTGATACAAAAAGGTTTCACACTCTAATAGAAAAGTTCGACATTTTTCTTAAAGGGAGAACAAGTTTGTCACTTCCAGCAAAAGGGTTCGTCCTTTTTCACTAAGACAAATGACAGCTCAGCATTGAAGTTTCAAGAGAAAAAGGTTCGACACCTTTATATAAAGGTTCGACACTTTCTGCTATCTCAAGTTCGTCCCTTTAGAAGATAAGTTCGTTGCTTCTCGAAGCAAAGTTCAAACTGAAGACTATGAAGAAAAAGTTCGGCACTTTTGAAGAAAGGGTTGACACTTTTGTAACTACTTCAGAAGAAATGTTTGCCACAATGCTTATAAGGTTCGGTACCTTTATACTGAGCCTTTTCTCTCTCCCCGAGCTCAAGTAAGGTTCGACACTTTTGGAGAAAGGTTCAACACTTTCCATCGTTCCAGTTCAAGCAAGGTTCATCCCTTTCATGGAATGTTCGTCACAATCCCAGCAAGCCAAGAAAGGTTCGACACTTCCAAGAGAGAGTTCGACACTTTCGCGCGGGATTTCAAAATCTGAAGTTTAAACGATAACTTTTGGAGCATTAAATACACACCAACGTTCAAATTTCTTCAATGGCTATATAAGCAATAAGTTTTGAAGACCAGACCACCAGAGAATACATACTTACACTGTTGCATTCATTGAGCCCTAATCTACTACGAGCGAAATTCATTTACTACTGCATTCATTGCTCCTCTACTGTTCTGAATTCTTTCTCTGGTTTTCTTAACCACTCTCCTTTGTTCATTTATTGTATATTCAATATTTGAGAGTGAGTGACTTGTAAGTGAGCTATCAATTTGTACATCCTCTCATTTAAGTAGATCACAATCACTACCAATCTTTTTCATTCATTGTAATGGCTCCGCTTTGCCTTGAAAAGATTATGTTACGTTTAACCCTCTGAAGGATCCCGATTGTAAGCAGCTTCGATTCGCCCACTCAAAAATCGTTATTAGTGATTTGAAATTCATAAGGTGCTTGGGGAGTGGGCGTAGGTCAAGAGCACCAAACCACTATAAATCGCTGTATCGTATATCTATTCCCTTACTCTTTACTTTTCAGTATATTTTCTTTATCCTTGTGTGTGATTAATTAATTAAAAGAAAAGTTTTTAAAAGGGTTAAAAAGTTTACTAATTAACCCATTCATCTCCCCCTTTGGTTTGATATCTGGGACAATAATTGGTATCAGAGCGAGTGCTACTGATTAGGATTTAAAACCCTGTAGTAAAAGATCAGTGGCAGTCCAAAGTAGTTTTCTTCCCGAGAGCCAATCAGCCCACCAATCTCCATTGTTTAATGGAACCAACTACACTTATTGGAAAACAAGAATGACTTACTTTATCCAATCATTTGATATGGCTGCTTGGAGGGTCATTGTAAATGGTCCCGCCATACCTTCCACCACTACCGAAGAGGGTGGCATCATCCCTAAATCTGAAAGTGACTACACTGAGGACGATTGGAAAACTTTGCAAACAAATGCAAAGGCCGTGAATCCTCTACACTATGCACTAGGACCCGAAAAATTCAATCGAATTCAAGGGTGTGATAATGCTAAACAAATTTGGGACAAACTTTAAATTGCTCATGAAAGAACTAGTCAAGTAAAAGACAAGAAAATAGATATCTTGATTAGGGAATATGAGCTATTCACCATGCATGAAAATGAAAAAGTTGTTGACATGTTTACTAGATTTAATTTAATTACTAACAACTTGAAATCTCTTCAAAGAACTTTTTCAAATGTAGAGCTTGTGAGAAAAATTCTCAGGTCATTGCTAAAGGAGTGGAGGCCAAAGGTCACAGCCATTGAGGAGGCCAAGGATTTCACAATCCTCCCACTTGATGATCTCTTGGGTTCCCTTATCACCCATGAGTTTTCATTAAGGACCGAGGAGGATTCCAAGACCAAGAAGACCGTATCCTTCAAGACAACTACTAAAGATTCTGAAGAAGAAGAAAATTGTAAAAATGATGAAGAAGAAGAACTTGCCATGATTACATGAAAGATGGAAAGACTCTTGAAGAAGAAGAAGAACTTCGGAAAAAGGAAGTTCAGCTATTCCAAAGGTCAATCAAGTAGAGATCCACATCCTAAGGAGAAGAAGGATGAAGTCACGTGCTACAATTGCCATAAACCGGGGCACATCAAACCTGAATGCCCCTTGTTGAAGAAGGATAAGAAAGAAGAGAAGAAGAAAAGATTTTCCAAGAAGGCAATGAAGGTGACTTGGTACGACACCGATTCCAACGAAGGAGAAGGAGAAGAAGAATCAAGTGATGGAGAGCTTGCAAATCTCTGCCTCATGGCCGGCAATAGTGATGTAACTATTTCTGATTTTTGTGATAGTGATGCTGAGACTCCATCTATTGAGGATCTTCAAGAAGCCCTTGCGAATTCTCTAAGAGCCCTCAAAGATGAAAAAATAAAAAATAAGTCCCTTAGAAACGAAATCACTGATTTAAACTCAAAAATAAAAGTTTTGGAACATGACAATGAAAAACATGACAGCAAAACTGAAAATAATTTGGAAAACAAAAATGTTTTGTTGAAACAAAAGGTAAATGATTTAACCAAAATCATAACTAAATTCACCAAAGGGGAGAAGTACTTAGATATTATTCTTGGTACCGAGTGTACCTTTAACAAAGAAGGTTTGGGTTTCAACCCTCATGAAAATACAACTGTCTTAAAAAACTCATTTGTTAAGGCGTCAATGTCTAAAGTCTTAAAATGTGATTTTTGTGGGAAGAAGAGACATGTTATTCATGCTTGTAACTCAAGATTAAAAGGTAATAAACCAACTAATAAGGTATGGATTAAAAATGGTGAATCTCCACCCAAAATCCCTAAGAGACCAAAACCACTCAACACAAAGCCTCCTAAGGCTTCTGCACATTCTTGGGCACCTAAGAGAAAATAGCCATAAAAGGGTTACCTAAGGCCTCACAAGCCTCACCCTGCTGCACATGGACACTTTGGTCCACAATTCCCTCACATGCACCCATATATGCCACATATGAGTTATTATCCTAACCCTTATGGACCCAAGATAAACTAGGTACTAACTTTCGCTCCACCTAACATTTATCCAGGTGGATACTTCCAAGGATAGATGGTTCCTTGACAATGGCTACTCTAGGCATATGATGGGAAACACAAGTTTCTTTACTTGGTTGAAGACTAAAGACGGAGGACATGTGACCTTCGGGGAAAACAAGAAAGGCAAGGTGATCGGCATTGGTAACATAGGTAAGCCTTCATCCCTTTACATTAAAAGTGTTTTACTTGTTGATGGTTTGAAGCACAATGTGTTAAGTATTTGTCAATTATGTGATAGTGGTTATAATGTGTCATTTAGTAAAAATAAATGCATTGTTAAGTATGAGGAACACATTGCATTTATAGCTCATAGGGATCATGATGTGTACACAATTAGTCTAGATAATTTGTTACTTCAAAATGTAAAATGTTTTGTAGCCCATGAAGAAGAGAGTTGGCTATGGCATAGGAGATTAGGACATGCTAGTATGGATTTAATTTCTAAACTTTCTACAAAGGATTTAGTAAGAGGTTTACCAAAATCAAATTTTACAAAAGATAAAATTTGTGATGCTTGCCAATTAGATAAATAAAAGAAAACCACTTTTAAAAATAAAAAGCATGTCTCCACTTCTAATCCATTAGAACTTCTTCATATGGATCTTTTCGGACCAACTCGAGAGGCAAGGTGTATGCATTCGTGATAGTAGATGAGTATACTAGATATACTTGGGTGTTGTTTCTTGCTCACAAGAACGAAGCACACACACACTTTGCTAAACTATGTCGTAGAATTCAAAACGAAAAAGGTTATGACATTATTGGTATTAGGAGTGATCATGGTAGAGAATTTGAAAATGAGGACATAGAGAAATTTTGTGATGAACATGAAATTGCACACAACTTCTCCGCACCTAGGACTCCCTAACAAAACGGAGTAGTTGAACGTAAGAATAGGTCCCTTCAAGAAATCGCTAGGACTACGATAAACGAACATAAGCTACCACAATATTTTTGGGCTAACGTTATTAGCACATCTTGTTATGTGATAAATAGAGTAATCATTAGGAAATATTTGAATAAAGCACCTTATGAATTATGGATGGGGTGCAAGCCCAACATTGCTTATTTTCGTGTTTTTGGTTGCAAGTGTTATGTGCTTAATGATAAAACCAACCTAGGAATATTTGATGTAAAAAGTGATTAAGCTATCTTTTTAGGATATTCATTAACTAGCAAAGCATATAAGGTATATAATAGAAGAACCTTAGTCGTAGAAAAATCAATGTATGTAGATTTTGATGAATCAAACCCCTTTTCTATAAAAAATGATCAAATTGATGACCAAAACTTAATTGAAGATGGGCCAAATAAAATTGACCTAACAGGAAATGAACCTAAAGTTGAGCCTAAGGAGGAAGACCAAAAGGATCCAAAAGAGAGTGAAAATCCAACAAATGGATCCACTTTACTCCCTCATGCTTGGAGACTGGTCCACAATCATCATAAGGACCAAATCTTAGGTGATCCTACTAGAGGAGTTACTACTAGGTCTAAATTACAAAACAAGCATTCTCACATTGCATTTGTTTCCCTCATCGAACCTAGTAATATAGAGGAAGCCCTTGGTGATGAAGCTTGGATTCTTGCTATGCATGAGGAGGTAAGCCAATTTGATAAAAACCAAGTTTGGACACTTGTCCCTAAACCCAAGAACCATTCAATTATTGGTACAAAATGTGTATTTAGGAATAAAAAGGACAAACATGGTAATATCACTATAAATAAAGCTAGATTAGTAGCCCAATGATTCAATCAAGAAGGGGGCATTGATTATGCAGAAACCTTTGCTCCAGTTGCTAGAATGTAAGCCATTCGCATGTTGGTTGCATATGCATCTCATAAACATTTTATGCTTTTCCAAATGGATGTAAAAAGTGCTTTCTTAAATGGTTTTATTAAAGAAGAAGTTTATGTTAAACAATCTTCGGGTTTTGAAAATGAAGAGTTTCCAAATCATGTTTTCAAACTCACAAAAGCACTTTACGGTTTAAAACAAGCTCCTAGAGCTTGGTATGAATGGTTGAGTGGATTTTTAATTGAAAATGATTTCAATAGAGGAAACATTGACACAACCTTGTTTATTAAAATTTTTAATGATGATATGTTTATAGTGCAAATATATGTAGACGACATTATTTTTGGATCTACTTGCATGTCTATGTGTGAGGACTTTGCCCAATGCATGCATCAAGAGTTTAAGATGAGTTTCATGGGTGAACTAAATTTTTTCTTAGGATTACAAATCAAACAAACCCCAAAAGGTATTCTCTTGAGTCAATCTAAGTATATAAAAGATATTTTTAAAAAATTTCAAATGGAAGATGCTAAACCTTTTGGAACACCCATGAGCACGTCAACTAAACTTGATAAAGATGAAAAAGGAAAGGACGTTGGCACAAAAATGTATAGAGGCATGATTGGGAGTCTCGTATACTTCATGGCTAGTAGGCCGGATATAATGTTTAGTGTTTGCATGTGCGCACGATATCAAGCTTGTCCAAAAGAATCACATCTATTTTTCGTCAAACGTATCCTTAGATACTTGAAAGGCACAATAGACCTAGAATTATGGTATCCAAGTCAAGACTCATTTGACTTGTTGAGTTACTCCGATGCGGATTTTGCCAAGTGCAAAATAGACCGTAAGAGTACCTTGGAAACATGCCATTTTCTTGGAAAGTCAATAGTCTCTTGGTCAAGTAAGAAGCAAAATTCAGTTGCGTTGTCAACAGCCGAAACTGAATATTTGGCTGCCGATAGTTGTTGTGAGCAAACATTATATATTAAGCAATAACTAGAAGATTTTAAATTATCTTTTGATTGCATACCCATCATATGTGACAACACGAGTGCCACATGTTTAACTAAAAATCCCATTCAACATTCTTGGACTAAACATATAGAAATTAAATATCATTTCATTAGAGACTATGTAGAAAAAGGTGATGTAGAATTGAGGTTTATTAACACAGACAAACAAATTGCCGATATCTTTACTAAACCTGTTCAAGAGGATAGGTTTAATGCCTTATGTAAAGGTCTTGTTATGTTGAATTTATGTGACATTTGATTGATAATTGTTGTTGCATGCCTTTGAAGTTAAAAATCCCTTGATTTTCTTTGTTTCTATTCTGTTATGTGAAAAGGGTCGAACCTTTTCCTTAAAAGTTCGACACCTTTAAAACCCCCAGGTATATCGTAGAAAAGTGTCGAACCTTTTGATAAAAAGTTCGACACTTTCCTTAGAAAGTTCGACACTTATGGACGAGGGAGGAGAGAGAAAAAGTTCAGCATAAACAGTTCGACACTTTTGAGAAAAGTGTTGACACTTTTTGTGAGATGCAGTTTGAACCTTTTTAAGAAAAGTTTGACACTTTTTGAGAAAATTTCGACACTTTCATTAAAAAGTTCGAAACCCTGTGTTCTTATATATACGAACCTGTTTAATTCTTTCATTCTCATTCTCGCGCCTCTCTCTCTTCCTATACGATATCTCTCCCTCTTCTCAAAATCAACTCCAAAACCCTAAAATCCCCTCTCATTTCATCTTCATTCCATTATTCGACTAGGACGAGAAGCAAAGGAAACACCACTGATGAAGGCCCTTCGAGCCCTAGGGTTCCAAAAAAGCACAGAACTGGTGGAATCTCAATCCAAGAACCAATGGCGACATCTTCTGAGGTTCCTCTACCCCGTGTCTCAACTCAAGAGGTGATATCCTTCAAATCCCTAGACTTTCGTCTTCTATATACAAAATCTTTCATGGATAGACAAATCATTCATGGTCGGGCAATCGATTTTGATTTCTTTGAAACCAATGGAATGATTTTTCCACAATCCTTTACATCTCTCAAGTGGGATAAGTTCTTAAAGTTTTCTGGTCCTCATTATCCCACAATAGTTAAATCTTTCTATACCCATATTGTTATGCCATATGTTCCCTCTATCACCATTACCACTTGGGTAAATGGTGTGGATATTGAGCTGACCCCTAAACTCTTGAATCAAATTCTTGAGGTTCCAGAGGGTAACATATGCTAATCTACAATCCCAAGAAAATTGAGCAAAATGGTTTTTCACATAATGAATTTGTTAAATCTATTTGCGAAAATGAAAACATTGATCCAACAAAGACTTTGGAAGCTAATTCCTTAAAAACCGAAATGCGTGTTCTACATCACATTGTAAACCATATTTTTGCTCCTCAAAAAGGCAAATTCACTGAGGTTGATTCCAAATCTTTATAATGTGGTGTATTGTTAATAATAAAAGTCTCAATTTTGGGTTTTGTTTATTTTTCATATGTTACATGTTCATGGATGTGGACATTCAGCTCTTGTCCATAGCATGCTCTTGAATAAAGTTTTTCGTCATTTCAACATTGATTTGTCAAGAGAAAAGGCGGTTCGCTTTCCTAGTTCCGATTTATATGGTCTTATGACCTTAAATCGTATGCACATATACAAGAACTAGGAAGGTGGTTGGACCACCCTTTACAGGGCTACCTTAGTTGCCCTCATTGCTCTTGCTACCTCTTCTCTTCCATCTGATCCAATACCTCCACAAGCTGTAAAATCCTCTGATCCAACTCAAACTGGTCTATCTTCTTCTATTCCACCATCTAGTGACCCTACTCCTCCTACCACATATATTCCATCATCTTCATTTGTTCAACCTTCTCTTGATCTATCTTCCATCATGTCTAAACTTGAATCTATTAAATCTTCCTAAGCTGTCTTTCAAGAAAATGTAAAGCATGATCTTGCTCTATTGGTTCGAGGTGTACAATAGAACTCCCAAGCTATTTCTGACATTTCCAAGTTCCTGAGAGATTTCATGAGAGGACTGGCTAGAGGCTAGCTTGACCAAGTTTTAATGGGAGCAAGACTTCAAGGACCATCTACAGCACAAAGAAGTGGTGTTGTGAGACCACCAGCTGAAGCTCCTGCACAAGTCCACACTCATTCTTAAGCGCAAGTTGCACAGCCCCAAGGTGAACCAGCTCAAAGCAGTTCTGCTGCACAACCTCAAGCACAATCTAGTGCTGCTACAAGACCAGTCCAAGACATTCCTGCACAAGTCCAATCTTAGGCTCAAGACCAATCTTCTTCCCATGTTGAAGGAAGCTCCAGCTCAGCCAAAGCAGCTCAAATGAAGAAAAATGCTGAATAAAAGGCTCGAGCATTACTTGGGAGTGTAAACCTGAAACCCCTAGATCTTCCATCTCAAGATAACCCTTCAGCCCCTGAAACTTCTAACATCCATCCTAAACTAAAAGATCAACCCTCAGCCTCCTTTTAGGATCCAGAAGTTGAAATCCTTGATCCTATTCCCATTCAAGTTCTACCTCCTTCTCAAGCTGCAACCCCTCAAGTTTTTGCACATGTACCCATCCAATCCATACCTGTTCAAGAGCCTGCATCCTCAGAAGGAAGTCCATAGCTCACTTTCAGAAGAAGGAGATCAAAGAAGATCAAGTCGGGATCTTTTCCAGCTTCTCAGCATTAATTTCATTTTTCTTTTTTTGGTTTATTTTGACATGTTGCTTTGTAATTAAGACTCTGAATTTTTTTTGGTATTTTAAAACTCTGATATGCTCTAACTTGGTATTCTCCCTCTACTTTTTGCCTATGACAAAGGAGAAGAAGACATGGAATGAATGTGATTTGTTTTGTTGGATTAATATATGAAATTAGTAGTGTGATTAAAAAATGTCTTAATCTATCGCTTTGCAAATGAATAAGCTTATTACATTTCTAAATTACTTAATTGCATATGTGTTTGCAAAGTGACATTTGGTAGTAGTTTGATCCTTAATCTTGAGAAAAAGCTCATTGATATATATTGCTCAAAGTTTCTTAATTACTGAATTGTTCAATACATTGCTTGGTATAGTTACTGATTTTTTTTTCTTTTGTTCTGAATATATGAAATTGGATTTTTGGCTTAGACTCCATAATTGATTCATACGGAAATTTATGCATCTATCTGTTTACATATGCAAACCTTAAACATGATATGATTGCTTGTTTGAGGGGGAGTAATTAAAGAAAAAATTTCTTTGAATATTTTCTTTTTTGATATTGTTGTAAAATTTGTTCTTTTGCTTTATATTACTCGTATGATATTCCTAAACTAAATCAAGAATATATTCATTTATCTAATGTTCATATGTTAATTAACTCTAATGTGCATGACGGTCGATAATCGGGATTAATCCTCGTAGACCCGTTCTGCTATAGAATTTGAAAACATATACGTATTATATTAATGTTTATTGTTTTCGATTTTTATATATGCACATGTTTAGGGGGAGCTTATTATTGTTTATCTTATCTCTCTTATAAACAAATCAATTGTTGTCATAGTCAAAAAGGGGGAGATTGTTAGCCCAATGGTTATTCAATCAAGTTCCTACCTTAGTTTTGACATATAACAACCAATTAATTTGATTTTTACTAATGTTTAATTGTGTCTTTATAAGTTTTTCAAGAATTTAAGGCACTAATTTCAATTATTTTCAAGTGTTTGACAAGATAAAATTTTATCCCAAAATGTCCTTGATCAAAGCCCCAGAGAAAAGATTTGAAAAATTTTTAGTCTCAAAAATTAGTTTCAGCAGTCAAAAGGTTATACCCTTTTAGTTGAAAGGTTCGACACTTTCTGTTAAAGGGAGAAGAAGTTCGTCACCTTCAGTCTAGAAGTTCGATTCATTTTGCTCAAGGTTTGAACCGCAGAAAAAGTTTGACACTTTTA
>JAULLF010451478.1:0-10837 GCA_035668175.1 Sarracenia flava
TCAACTGTAAAGGTTGAATAAATGACTTAGTAATGTGGTCTTTTACCCATTACAAGCAAAGGCCTTTGATTCCTACTACCATAGGAATGAAGTCACTAGCGGATTTTAAATCCCTGGTGGAAGTGGTTCTTGTTGAACCGGAAGTGAAGTATAAGTCATTTAGAAGTTTAAATTAATTATGAACTGTTACTCATAATTAAAGCGAGGTTAGAAGTTAGATTAATTATGAAATATTAATCAGAATTGAAGTGAGGTTAGAAGTTGAGTTAATTATGGAACATTATTCATAATTGTGGAAAGGTAAGGAATAAATTTACTGCACTGTATTGCCTTTATCATATACCCTACTGGCTTTGTGCTAAAGTTGTTATTTCTGTGTTGAAATTAACAACGCAGGTGATTTAGGGAAGAGAGTGCTGGAAGATTGATGTGGACATTCATGCTAGAGGCTTGGAGCATGTAGATTTGGTTCATTGCTATTTTATTATTTTCAGTTGATTAGATTCAGTAGACCTTAGTACTGAATTTTTGTTAGCCTCTGTTGAAGGCTGGAAGACTCTTATTTATTTCATATTCTGCATGACTGTGAGAACTCTTGGGATGTTTATGTTATGGTGGGTAGTAGTTTAAAACTTTCTTTTACTGAAGTTTGTTTCAGTTTGGCAGTCTATCTTAGAAGTATTTGAGGAGGATATACCTTCTCCAGTCTGTACCAAATTTTTAATTGGTTCCTATTTAAAAAAAAAAAAGGGGTTGCATTTTACAGACTTAAATCTTGAAGTTTTCTACAAGAATAAATAAGGAAGTGTTTATAAATTAAAAGTTTATTTTTAATTTACTCCAAAAAGGTCAGACTGTTACAAACTCCGAGATTAATGGGGCATGACATCATTTGCGGGATTGACCTATATCCTATCCCCAAAATCGAGGAACTTCCTAACCTCACCTATTCCTATATAATCAATAACAAGGAGCACGAAAAAGTAAGCAATTTTCTCTCCAGAAAAATGCTGCATTTCCATTTAATGCAACAAGATTAAGCTCTAACTTAGGCGTCGGAGCGGGTTAGGTCGGCACCCCACCGATGTCCAGTTCTTTCATAACTTTTAGATTCATCAACATGAAGCAAGTTCCTTAAACTTGTGATCTGGGGGCTGCTCGACAACCACCAGAATGACTTATCACTTTGGCGCCGTCTGTGGTAATCGCTTAATACTTTCCTCTCAAAACTAAAATGGTGGAAACTCAAGCAAGAGTCTCAGACAACAATTGCGTATTACCACCTCCTACTAATTGCCAGAACAACCCACGCATTGATGAAAAGCTCGCTAACCTAGCCCATTTGGTCTAGGAGTTGGCACACTAAACATAAGTCCTACACCAAAGATTCAAGGCCCATAAGCAAGTAAGGTATCAACTTAACCCATATTAGTGGCACGGAGGTGAGAATGATCCCCGTCGTATGGAAAAACAATGGGGGCAACCCCATCGATTGAGGGATCAACTAGGGGCCAACCCCGAACGTGAGGCCCAACAGTGCACAAGAACAGGAAGAGATGGAAAGCCACCACGTTGACCAAGTCCGAACTAGTCCCCTCGTCCTAGAGGTAAAGTCAGAAATCTCGACAACCATAGAGATAGAGATACGACGAATGGAAGAGCAATTGCACAATGTCATGGAAGTAATGAAGGGTAAAATGGTAGACGGTGTAGATAGATGGTCAAAAGAATCGACTTGCCATTCTCCCCGGAGATCATGGTCGAGCCACTCCCTTTAAGTTCAAAATGCCCCAGATGAAACCCTTTGATGGCTCTAAGGATCCTCTTAATCACTTCGAAACTTACAAAGCCTATATGCATCTCCATGTTGTGCAAAATGCTGTCATGTGCAGAACCTTCCTCACCACCTTGAAGGGGTTGGCTTGGGTCTGGTTTAGCCACTTGAAAGCTGGATCGATAATTACGTTCACACAACTAAGCGAGTAGTTTATTGCTCATTTTATCGAAGGATAGCGGCAAAGACACTCAGCTACTTACCTCTTAAATATCAAGTAGTCAAACGGAGAATTCTTGCGGGACTATGTCGTGTAGTTTAACACCGAAGCATTATAAGTAGATGACATAGATGACAAGGTGGCCTTGACCACATTCATGGACGGCTTACCGTCAACTAGGTCCTTATTTTCATTGTCTAAAACACCACCCGGGAGCATAGCTAAAGTGATGGCGAAGGCCCAATGCCCATGAATGGGAAGGATATCGTGACTACCCGTAAAGATTATGCCCCACAGTGCAGCACTGACGCAATGTCTAAGCTCAATCAAGAAAGAGGAGAAGATAGGGAAAGGCAACCACAGGAACCAAACCAAGGTAACAATGTCGAGGCCAAAAGGCCCAGATTACCGCCTTTTAGATTTGAGAGATACACATCGCTCAACACCACCCCCTGATTAAGTTTTTTTGCATATCATAGATGATCCCTACCTCAAGTGGCCAAAGAAGCTGAAAACAACCCCCGATCGGAGGAACCAAGACAATATTGTAGGTTCTAAAAAGATCACGGGCACAATACGGAGGACTGTTTTGACTTGAAAGAAGAAATTGAGGCCCTAATCCGAATCGGGTGATTAAGGAGATTTGTAGTCGAGTCGATACCTCAAAAAGAACCAATGAACAACACGGAGGCCCCACCTCAGAACCAGAAGATAGCTAGTGAGGTTCGGGTTATGACAGGGGGTTTCACATGAGGAGGAGAAAGAAGCACCCCTTAGAATGCACACTCTAGAAAGTTTCATACTGACCGAGTCATGGAAGTATGCATGGCTGAGCGGTCGGTTACTAACCGAACGACCACGATGAGGCCATAACATTCTCGGAATGCAAGGCCGAGGGAATCCAACACCTCTACAAGGATTCTCTAGTCTTCGCCATGGTCCTGACTGACTATCGCATTAGAAGGATTCTGGCAGATAACGGGAGCTCGACAGACGTCCTTTTTCTTTACGCATTCGACCAACTTCAAATCGGGACAGAGAAGCTCACCCCAGTATGGTCTCCGTTAATCAACTTCATTGGGGAAAAGGTTCAACCACTCAGTGCGATTGAACTGCCCTTGACCATGCGGCAGATCCACGCCAATCCACTGTGCATGTCAACTTTCTGGTCGTGGACTGTCCCTCAGCCTACAATGCCATTTTAGGGAGACCAGCTCTAAACCTCTTTTAGGTGGTCACGTTAACCTATAGCCTTTAACTAAAGTTTTCAACCTCTCACGGGGTCGGATGCCTCATAGCAGATCAGGTCACGGCTAAAGAATGCTACAATAAGTCACTCCAAGGACCAACTGAGAAAGAGATCCCAATCGATAAAGAAACGATGACCGTGGACATGCTTGAAGCTAGGGATGGCTTAGGGACAGATAAACCTAAGCCCGTCAATGAGCTGATCGATCTGCCTCTCACCGTCGACCAACCAGACCTAGTGGTTTTCATCAGCTCTTTACTTGGCTAGGAGGAACAGGAGGGGATGCTAGATTTTCTAGTGAAACACAACGACGTCTTTGCATGGACCAATGAAGGCATGCTTGGGATCTGCCAAATATCATGACCCATCAGCTCAATGTTAATTAAGGATTCTAACCAGTCAAATAGAAATCAAGGGCGTTCGCCAAAGAGCAGAACGAAGCAGTAGCATGAGAAGTCTCGAAGTTGGTCAAGGCCAAGTTCATAAGGGAGGTGCATTATCACGAGTGGTTGGAAAATGTAGTTCTAGTTAAGAAACCGAACGAAAAGTGGAGCATGTGTGTCAGTTTTACTAACCTAAACAAGGCATGCCCAAAGGATATATATCCCCTACCTCGCATAGATCAACTAGTCAATTCCACATTGGGCCACGAGTGCCTGAGCTTCGTGGATGTCTTCTCAGGGTATAAGAAAATCAGGATGCACCTGGCCAACCAAGAGAAAATGTCGTTCATCACTGATCGAGGGTTTTTCTGTTACAAGGTTATGCCATTCGACCTAAAAAATGCAGGAGCAACCTATCCGTGACTAGTTAACCACATGTGTAAGAGTTAGATCGGGAGGAATATGGAAGTGGAATATGGAAATCTGCGTTGACGACATGCAGACCAAGAGTCGCCGCTCAGAATATCACTTATTTGACCTACAAGAAACCTTTGCGGTGCTCAAGATGTTTGACATGAAACTCAACCTTGTCAAGTGTGCCTTCGGCGTAATAGGGGACATGCACTTGGGCTTCATGGTAAGATAGAAGGGCATAAAAGCCAACCCCGAGAAAATCAAGACGATCCAAGAGATGCATCACCCTAGGAATGTCAAAGAAGTCTAGAGGCTAAATGGAAGAATAGCAGCTCTCAGTCATTTTCTCCCCCGAGCAATGGAAAAGTGTTTACTTTTCTTCAAGACCTTGAAGAAACCGTTCGAATGGATAGAGGAATGCGCAAAAGCATTCTAGAATTTGAAGCACTACCTAGCCATCCCACTACTATTATCCCGAACGGTCCCATGAGAAGGATTATGGCTTTACTTAGCCACATCCGAGACAACGCTAAGCACAGCCTTGGTCCGAAAGGATGAGGACCAAATACAACGCCTGGTCAACTATATTAGCTGAGTGTTTCAAGGAGCCAAAGGCTACTACTCAACCCTGGAAAAATTAGCCTTTGCCCCACTTGTGTCATCTAGGCAGCTGCATCCTTACTTCTAGGCCCATACGATCACCATCATCACGGACCAGTTGCTTAGATAAGTAATGCATAGTTCGGATCTCTTAGAGAGTAGAAAAATGGTCCCTGGAGCTTAGCGAATTCAATCTCAAATATTAACCTCACTCAACCATCAAAGGACAAGTGCTAGCAGATTTCTTGGCCAAATTTACCCAAGATAAGAATGACCTCACCACATAAGCGCTTGACCAAGTCCAGCAAACCCATGTTGCCGATCTACAAGAAGAATGGAAGATTAGTGTCGATGGATTAGCAAGCACCGAGGAAAATGAAGTCGGGATTGTGCTCGAGTCATTATTCAGTGATGTTCTAGAATATGTTGTTTGGTTCTATTTCATGGCGACCAACAATAAAGAAGAATACGAAGCCCTAATTACTGGACTCAGGTTAGCTCGTTCACTATAGGCCAAGCGGGTTAAACTGTTCAGTGATTCCTAGCTAGTGGTTGGGCAAGTTCAAGTAGAGTTAGAGGCAAAGGAAGAAAGAATGTCAGCTTATCTTGAGGTAACCCATAACTTATCCACTACATTCGCGTACTTTACCATTGAGTAGGTCCCATGAGAACAAAACCAAAAGGCAGACATGCTCGCTTGGCTAGCCTCTGCCCCATAAGAGTAAATAAGCTCTGTCGTCCTGATAGAATACTTAGCCGAGCCCAGCCTGGGCTGGGGATGGCCAAAAGCTATGGAGGTCGACCACATCGTCATGGAAGCCAAATGGGACAGACATATTAAAGACTACCTCCAAGAGGGAATAGCCCCATCGGATCCACACACAGCAAGAAAACTTAGGTGCAAAGCTAGCCGGTATGCAATTATCGAGGGCCAGCTATACAAGCGAAGCTTCTCATCACTATACCTGAGATGTCTAGATGAGGAGGAAGCTAGCTATGTCTTAAGGGAAATCCACGAGAGAATCTGCGGCAACCACTCGGGGAGAAAAATTAATGCTGGCGCACATGGCTGTGAGGACAAGATATTACTGGCCTACTGTGGTGCGAGATGCTCAGGCTTTGGTATAAAGGTGTGACAAATGCTAAAGGTTCACAAACATACCAAGGCAGCCACCAATGGAGATGACCATGTTCACAACCCCCTGGCCATTCTCTCAATAGGGGGGTCGATTTGGTTGGTCCATTTCCACTTGGCAAGGGACAGACTAAGTTCGCCATCGTTGCTATAGACTACTTCACTATGTTGGTGGAAGACGAACCATTGGCAAAAATAACGGAGGCCAACACTGCCAACTTCCTATGGAAATCTATAGTGTGCCGATTTGGAGTTCCCTGAGTGTTCATTACGGACAATGGCAGATACTTCGACAATAAGAAATACCGAGAGTTCTGTAATAACTTAGACATCAGGGCACACTTCATCACGCCTGTCCATCCAGTGTCCAATGTGTAAGTCGAAGTCACCAACAGAATGCTCGTAAACATGATCAAAACTATGCTAGAGAACGCAAAAGGGGTATGGGCTGAGGAGCTGCTTGGGATACTCTAGGCTTACCGAACAACTGCCCGATTGGTAACGGGTGAAACACCCTTCATGTTAGGGTTTGGCTGAAGATAGTAATTCTAGTTGAGATAGGACTACCCAGCTAGAGGGTGGCCAGCTTTTACCCGAAGCAAAATGAGATCGCTATGAGGATCGACCTAGACACACTTGACGAAGCCAGGGATCAGGCAGCCATAAGAGTAGCTGTCTACCAGCAGAAGATGAAGAGACAGTACGACAAAAGGGTTAGAAATCAGGAATTCTCTAAGGGAGACTTGATTCTCCAAAAGGTTTCCCTAGCAACAAAGGACCCTCAACAAGGAAAATTAAGGGCAAATTGGGAAGGCCCCTATCGAGTAGAATGCTGAGTGAGAGATGGGGTCTACAGGCTAAAAGATTTGTCGGACAAAGACTTGTTGTATGCGTGGAATGCAGAACACTTGAAGAAGTACTACCAGTAATAAGTTTTGATTCGTTCACTATGTATCCTGGTTGATTATGATAATAAAGCTAACTAGTTTTCGAATGAATGAGCTCCCTCATAACGACATACGAATTTTCAGAAGACCTAACTCGCCTAATAGCTTGGTCGGCATAAAGGATCAGACTGCCTAGAGTTTGACCATTGCCTTAGCAGATTTCAGAAGACCCAGCTCGCCCAGGAGCTCGGTCGGCACAAAGGACCAGATTGCCTAGAGTTTGACCAATGCCTTAGTGATTTTCAAAAGACCCAGCTCGCCCAAGAGCTCGGTCGGCATAAAGGGCCGAACTGCCTAAAGTCTAATCAATGCCTTAGTAAATTTCAGAACCCCCAGCTCGCCTAAGCGCTCGGTCGACACAAAAGGCTAGACTGCCTAGAGTTTGACCAATGCCTTAGCAGATTTCAAAAGACCTAGCTCGTCTAGGAGCTTAGTCGGCATAAAGGGCCAGATTGCGTACAGTTTGACCAATGCCTTAGGGTTTTCGGAAGAACCATCTCGCCCAGAACCTCGGTCGGTATAAAGGGCCAGACTGCCTAGAGTCTGATCAACGCCTTAGTGATTTTCAGAAGACCCAGCTCACTCGGGAGCTCGGTCGGCATAAAGGGCCAGACTACCTAAAGTCTGACCAATGCCTTAGTAATTTTTGGAAGACCCAGCTTGCTCAAGAGCTAGGTCGGCATGAAGACCGAGACTGCCTAGAGTATAGTCAATGCCTTAGCAGTTTTTGGGGTCAGACTAACTAGTACACTCACGGTTTAGACGTTAAATCTTTCCTATCAACTTGGTCGGCATATATACACACATTGGGCAAACGAAGCACAATTGATAGAAAATCTTGAGCAAATGATAGATGTAAAATTAAAATACATCCTAAAAATTGTCCCATATATACAAAATGTTTCAAAGGTAGCAGTTTATCAGAGGAAGCCTAAACGCAGTCCATACATACAAAATGTTTCAAAAATACAAAAAGTGAATAAGGGAGAGGACTTATTCCCCGTCCTCACTCGGCTTGAAGACGATGAAGTCCAACTCAGGAAGAGCCACTACTGCATGTCTTCTCAGGTCTTCAAAACCACTGAGGTAATATTCGACCATTTCGGCATGATATTCCTCAATGCCCTTGAAACGCTCAATGACAGCCCCCTTAGTAGCATCGAGCTGGGATGAAAGCTTGAGGATCTCCTTCTAGGTAGCCTCCTATAAACCTTAAGCGATTTAAGCCTAAAGTTCCATCTCGATAGCCTTCTTCTCGACAGTTGCTCTCCCCAACTTGGCCTCTTTCAGTCTTTCCTCCAATATCTTTACTTTCTTTCTCTGCTCAACAATTCTCCTCTCATTTTCCTCCATCTTCTCGACCAGTCGGCTTGTGCTCTCAACTAAGTGAGACTGCTCCACCTTCAATTGGCTGATCTAGGAGATATTGGTACGAAGATTTGGCTCTTAGATGTGGTAATGCTCAGAAAGCTGAACAGCTCGAACAGTAACCTGACAATGAGAAGGTAAGATAATCTACCAAAATAACTATGAAGGCGTAATGAAAATGGAAAATAGTAGGGCACTTACTCGAGTGATATCCATCAGTAGGCCTCGAGCGATCTGGTAGGTGGCGATATCACTGAGAATGTGGTCATTGTCCCAAATGAATGTAATAATCCAAGATTGAGCTAGGTTGAGGTTGGTTAGAAGATCCTCGACCTTACTTGCGGGTGCTATAAAGGATGATGAAGTAGGGTCGATAAGCGTAGAGGAGACAGGAACTGCAGCGATTGTCTCCTTGGTAGACGTGGAAGGCCTTTTGCCTACAGATGTTGAAGGATCCTCAGGCACATAAGGGACGTCGATCAGACCTAAGGCCTCCAAATCCACCACCTTCGTCTTCGCTCGTCGCGGAGTGAGAAAGTGGAAGACCCACCAACACCTTTTCCTTGCAGCATCAGGCGTGGCTTCTTTTTGAAGGGTTGCTTAGTTTTGAAGGGGGCTTTAGCGAGGACCTTAGCCATAATCCCCTTTTTGATTTTCTTCGACATCACTGCAAGAATATAAACAAGAATGTGAGCATAGAACTAAAATAATATGAGTAGTAGAATGTATAAAATAGTGAAAAGTAAGGGGAACAAGAGAAAGGTAAGGTCTCACAAGGGTCGGATGGGGCCAAGAGATAGGTGCTCAGCTTATCGGTAGTAACCAGAGAATTGAATGATTGATCCTCCACCGCCTTCATAAGGTCGATATGTTTCAAGGCTTCTTCTTCGAGCACCAGCTCAATGGTGATGGTACTAGAGTGAGGATCACCCAACAAAGATCGGATTCAGGTCGTGTGCGGCCCCACTAGTTCGTCCACGGGGAACTCCCAACTTGTCCCTAAGATGAAGATGAATTTTCCTTTCCAATTTTTGTTAGAAGAAGGGCTGCCCAAGATCAGTGGTCGGGCATCGACCCAGCTCTAAAAGAAATACCACCTAGGCTCCTTCTCCTTGGGCCGCTCTCAAAAAAAGAATTCTTCTATGGTCATATCATGCTAACCTCCACTTGTATCCTCCTACAGCACTAGGCATCTGAGCATGATGCGCGAGGCATTGGGGAGAAGCTACCCAGAAGAAATATTTAGAAATCCCAAGAGCTCCCGGATGAACCGGGGAAAAGAAAAGTGTAGACCAGCAGAAAAGGTGTGCTCATACATGCACATCTCATCTGGGTTAAATGAACATGCTCTCTCATTAGAGGATGGCTTCCTAAGGTGAACAATTTAGGGGATGGAATATTTCATACACCACTTGACGAGGTCAGAGACATCAACGGGTGAGGGATATCTCTCGGTCGAGAAGGCCTTGGATGATGGGGAAACACTCATAGGCATACTGGGAGGGTTACAAGAAGCCCCCCCCGGGCCTCTAAGGAGACCAATAGGGACTGAGAGAATGTCCTTTAAGAGCCTGAAGACTTATTTCGAGGGGAGATAGAGAGTGGATAATTTCTAGTTCCCATTCGATATATAGAGAAAAGATACATATGGATTTCCACAGTCCTCTCAAGAGCAACCACAAAAGAATGAGAGTTGGGGGTGAAAAGGATCACAGGGATGGAAGACTCTTGGTATTAAAAAAGGTAGGACACTATACAAAGGAAGTATAATAGGGACAGAGGTGTGGGATAGAACTCTAAGGTACATGACGAGATCGAAAATGGAGGTTGGTTCCTGCCAGGGTGACAACTAGAAAGATAAAAAGAGAAAAGGAAGAAGAAAGCAGTAGCAAAGATAAAAAAAAAAAAAAAAAAATCGAGAGAAAGACGTGCGTAGAGTAAGAAAGAGGAAGGCCGTTGAGAAAATGTGAGGAGAAAGAACAAGATTGAATGGGTGAATGAGTGAAGGGTTAAAATGTGCCAAATGCAATGTATTTATACCAGGGGCGATCAACAACGGAGGGGTAAATGAGCAAAAAGGATCAATGATCCAAACACCCCAGCGAAAGTGCCAGTTGAACGTGGATGAGAAAAGCATTCTAGATCTTTCCACATGTCAGTACCTCAATCGTCGTGGCCAGCACTCAAGAGGCGTGCCTTAAACGCCCCATTAATGATCGCATTGATGGGATGGGCACGATCCATAAGGTGGTCGCACGCGTGGGCACAACGCGAGTGGTCATAAGTTACATTATCGATGGCACGTGAATGAGAGCCTCTCGGGTATGATGGGCTAGTGATATCATGCTGGCTGAGTAAAACCAACGCCGACTGAGTGGCAAGGTCTGGCCAAGACCTAACAAGACCAATCGACGTAGAGACCTTGAGGATCCGGTCAGTCTCCTGAGCGGATAGCCATTAGTGGCCGAGCGGTCCATCCGGCACAACCAACTTTGAGATTAACGGGGCATGGCGCCATTTACGGGATTAACCTATATCCTATCCCCAAAATCAAAGATGTTTTTTTATCTCTCCCGTTCCTATATAATCTATAACAAGGAACACAAAATACTAAGCAATTTTTCACTAGAAAATATTGCATTTCAATTAATCAAAACAATTAGACTTTGACTTCGGCATCGGAAGGGGGTTAGGCATGCACTCCATCGGTGTCTAGTTTCATCCTAACTTTTCAGGTTCACTATTAT